>JADBJO010029257.1:0-17500 GCA_016801955.1 Conus betulinus
CCCCAGGAAAAAAAAAAAAAAAGAAAGATTTCTATTTGTGCCCCTCGGGTTCTGGAAATGAGGGAATTATATTTTCATTGAAAAAAAGAAAGATGATTTTGATTTGTACCCTCAAGGGTTTGAGGAAAAAAAAAGAAATTAGTTCAATTATTTATTGTGTATAATAATATTTGCATTTTTTTTCTATTTGTATGTGTGTTTCAGGTGGTTGAGATTTGTTTTGGTTGCTCAACTCTGTTAAGTTTTGTTTTTTTTATTTTTTTTTATAGGATTTTTTTTTACCCTTCCCCACCTCAGGACCAATAGCCTCAACCTCCTCTTGCTCGTACCTGGCAGCAAGGGGGCAGGGCGTTGAGGAGTCGTTGTCCTTCCCCTAGAGCATTAGAATTTGTTTTGTCCCCTTCCCCAGTACCAATAGCCCCAACCTCTTCCTGCTCTGATTCAGCAGGGGGGCATGGCGTTGGGGAGTCGGTAGTCCTTCCTTTCTCATAAATATCTATTTCTCTCCCTTTCCTATCGTTTCATTTTGATTTTTCCCCTTACCCGTCTGAGTGTGGGATCAACTTCACCTCCATCACTCAACTAGTGTAGGTGGTGGAGTTGATTACCGCTCAACCCTAATAAACATCTTTTTCTTTTGATTATCACTTTTTTTTTTGTGTGTGTGTGTGTGTGTGTGTGTGTGTGTGTGTGTGTGATATTTTCTTTGTGTTTGGGTGAATGTGCATTTATTCATTGATTGCTTATTATTTTGTATTATTACAGTAATGTTGTGTATATTGTGCATGATTTTTTCTCCCTGTATCCCGTTTCACCAGTTTTCGCCAGGGAGACAGTGACCACTAGGGTGTTATCTGAGGGTTTCTTTTGCTTTTCTTGATTTCATCTCACTATTCCGGACCTGTGTACCCTTTCATTTCCTTTTCACCCCTTTTTCAAAACCTCTAAACCTTCTCTTCAATAAGCTCCTGTCTAGATTTCTTTTCAACATTTTCATCTTATAGGTAGGATTTCTACTAGTTTGTGCTTCTTCCCCCTCCTTTTAATTGTTTGTGATTCCATTTGTTTTGTAAATTCATTTTCATTTATCGTATAAGGCGATACATTTGTTTTGTAAATTCATTTGAAATTAAGTAAGAAAGAAAGATGGCAACAAGAATATTTTAAGAACTAAAACTTTATAAAGAATTTATTTCCAGAAAAAAAACAAAAAACTTTAGTATTGTGTGTTTATTTTTTTTTTCTTTTCTTGGGAAAAAGAAACAGATTAGAATTGAACTTCATTTTTTTTAAAATTCCAAATTGATAGCTGTTTTCGAAAACAAAATACTTTTGGAAAAATACATTCCTTGGGTTTCATATCTATCTTGTTTTAGTAAGTTTTCTGTTTACGCCGGAAATTGAATTCTTTATTTGTATATATTTTAGTAAGTGTGTTTTTGTGAAACATATAACACCATCATATATCGCCTTATTTTTATTAATACTTAGAAATTGTTTTGTGTTTATATCTGTTGACAGTTCATTAAGGATGATTTTGATAAATATGTTCAACAAGCGGAACCCTTAGGTTTTTTTGATGGAGAAAAACTTACCAGCTATGTGCAACAATGCATAGATAGGATAGACAGGCTACGAGAGACAGAAAATTACCAGGTATGTTCATTATGGGTCACGGATAATGCCCGGTGTTTAGTTTGCCGTTATAGCCTTTACTAACGGCTGTAACAGCCTGTAACGGTTTTTTCTTTTTTATGGAATATATCCGAAAGTACTAGGCAGATCTTTGTGAAAATTAGCAGGTATGTTCACTATGGGTTACGGATGATGCCCGATGTGTCAGTTTACCGTTATAGCTGTTACTAACGGCTGTAATGGCCCATAACTGTTTTTTTTTTTTCTTTTTTTTATGAAATGTCTCAGAAAGTACTTGACCGATCATTGTGAAAATTAGCAGGTATGTTCATTATGGGTCATGGATCATGCCCGACGTTTTAGTTTACCGTTATGGCCGTTACTTACAGCTATAACAACCAATTACAGTTTTTCTTTTTAATGGGATATCTCAGAAAGTACTTGGTCGATCTTTCTGAAAATGTGTAGGTGACATGGGTCATGGATGATGCCCGATGTTTTTATTTTTACATATATTTGCCCCTAACGGTTTTCCTTCTTCATGGAATATCTCAGAAAGTACGTGTCCGATATTTATGAAAATTTGCCCGATGTTCAGGTGTACCGTTATAGCCGTTACTAACGTCCCATAATGATTTTCTTCCTTACGGGAAATTTCAGAAAGTTCTTGGCCGATCTTTCTGCAAATTTGTAAGTTACTCATTATAGGTCACAGATGATGGCTGATGTTACCAGAATAACCATTACTAACAGTTAGAGGCATGCTCTAAAGGCAGGTGAAGACAGTACTTCTCTGGGTCCTCCCCAGCACCTTCGAGTGTTTCTTTTTCTTCTTTTTTCTTCTAGACCAGCCCAAGACGGTTTTTCCTCTTTATGGAATATATCACGCGTATTCAGGATGTACTGGGAGTACGTTTATATGCTTTGCATCTTGTTCTTTTTTTTTCCAGGGGGAACAAAAAACAATGGTAGCTACGTCGAGGTCACCACTGTCACACTGTCAATTTTTTGCACACACGCATGCATGACAGCATTTACTCCATACGCACACGCAATCTCTCCAATCAAACAAAAGACGCACTACCGATGTTTTTTCTTCTCCCCCTCTCCTTCAGGGAAAACACTTTACTAAATGAATCGAACAATTAATAAAGAAATTCTATACATGTTTCACTCTCCCTCTTCACACTGAGAGATAAAACAAGTTACGAATTGATAGCAATAATTTCTTACAAGATTCCTCCTTCTTGCCAAAGAAAGAATACCCACATCCTCCAAGAATATAAAGTTATGACCTTTTACATAACATTAGCCCAAGATCCAGACCAGGGGAATAAATCATTCACGCATTCATGATGCCATACCTGCATCAGAGGAAGCACTCGCCCCATACTGTCATGATACCTTGTCCGCATCAGAAAACGTGCTGACCCCTTGAACTCTTCAGTCAATGGGGAAACGATGAGATCCGACTCCTCTACCCGGGTCTTCAATTGCTGGGGCTGAACTATCGGTGTGTTCCCTACACCATGGCCATCGTTAAAAACACCCGTCTCAGCACTTAAGAAACAGATGCTGTCGCAGCATCAGAGGGGGAATAGCTGATGGGGTGAAGGGTGAAGGGTGAAGGGTTGAAACACGAATAAGGTTCGTATAAGTAACCTGCTTCCCAATTCAACATATGAATTCTTTCTTTCTCTTTTCTTTAGGTGTTCCCCTGAACCTTTCCCCAACTACCTATGGCTCACCTGGTAATGACTGGTCAGTGGTGAGGACCCCTAGACCAACGTCCTGACAGGTTCGAGTCTTTAGGCCATCTCCTGGCTAAAACTAATTCTTTCCTCCCTCGTCTTAGTGAGTGCATACTCAGTGTTCAAAACACATGATCAGCACCTTACCAGCCCTTATTAAACTATCTCTCAGTGGTCACTTTCACCCTTGTTTATTTTAATGAGTGATCCTCACAATTATTGGGGACGCCTGCTACACTAGTCAAGCTATGAATATTCTTCCCTTTTAGTTGTGGCATGGGGGAAATGATTCATATCACTATTCTACATATGATGGAGCGTCACATGCCTTGATGTGAGGTTACGTCACATGACAGACATTTCTTCTGTTGCCATAGCTGAAACGTTGTTGGGTATCTTCTCGCGTTTAGGTTTTTTCAAAGAGATACTCTCAGACCAAGGTACCCCCAGTTCAATTCTGATTTGATGAAACAATTTCATGTGTTGTGTGGTACCAAGGGAATCAGGACTACCCCTTATCATCCTCAGGCTACTTGACGCGTGGAGAGATTTCACAGTACTCTGAAGTCTATGTTTAAGAACGCAGTACGTTTTGTACCCAAAGGCGTGGCATCGTTACCTACCTGTTCTGTTGTTTGCATGTAGAGAACTCCCGTCCGAAAGTACTGGTTTCTCACCCTTTGAGTTGCTGTTCGGTCGCCAAGTAGGTGGCCCTATTGCCCTACTACAGGAGTCTTGGACTCAAGCAGATAACCAGGATTCAGATGCTAAGCCTCTGTATGCTTACTTGTTTGAGCTGAATAACGTTATCGCTGATTCCTGTAGGATAGCTGTGGAGAATTCTATCGACTCTGCTTCAAAAAAAAAGAAGTCCTATGATATTCGTTTTTTCTGCCTGAGAAGTCAATGGATAGAGAAGTTCGAATTATGTTGGATGTAGGTATTATCGAGCCTTCCAATAGTCCCTACGCTTCTCCAGTTTTCTTGGTGAGAAAGAAGGATGGTATATGCCGTTTTTTCTATCGATTTTCAATCACTGAACAAAGTCACTGTCTTTGATGCTGAACCTATCCCTGATATAGAAGGTCTGTTCGCCAGATTGGCAGATGCACAATTTTTCACGAAAATTGACCTAGCTAAGGGATGTTGGCAGATAGTTGTGAAGCCTGAAGATAGACCCAAGATGGCTTTTTACAACACATCTGGGCCTCTTTCAATTCACCCGATGCCGTTTGGTCTTGTGTCGGCATCTGGTGTTTTTGCTCGCATGATGCGTATGCTCAATATGGACCAGTTCTCTGCTGTCAACTTCTTTGATGACATACCCATTCATAGTGTGTCTTGGGATGCACATCTCCACCATGTGCAAGGTGTCGTTTCTTGTCTGAGGGTTTTCTACCTCACAGCCCTTCCTTCGAAAGTCGAGTCAGGATTCCAATCACTGGAATTCCTAGGTCACACGGTTGAAGGTGCTACCATGCGCCCTGTCAAGGAAAAGGTTGACAAAATCTTGAAGATTGCCATCCCTACTATCAGGAAGCAAGTCAGATCTCTATTAGGCTTACTCCGCTTTTATAGAAGATATGTTCCTCGCTTTTCTACTCTCAGTGCTCCACTCTCGGATCTGATTAAGGGTACACTGGTCGTGTTGGACGATTGATTTCTTGGAACCCTCAGTGTTCTGAAGCCTTGCACAAGATTCAAAGCATTCTGTCCTCTGGACCTGGTCTACCCTTACCTAGACTAGGTAATGTCTTTGTTCTTAGACCTGATGCCAGTTCTGTAGGACCGGGTGCTGTTCTGCTTCAGGAACATGATGACGTTCTCCACCCAGTTGTGTTTGCTAGTCGTAAACTACTACACCGTGAGAGAGCTTACAGTACAATTGAGCGAGAATGTCTATTAGCCATAGTTTGGGCTGTACAAAAGTTTGTGCGATTCCTTTGGGGAGCCCAGCTCATTCTGCAGACAAACCATCGCCCATTGATGTATCTACACACGTCGAATTTCAAACATTCCAGGATTATGCTCTGGGCTCTGTCACTGCAGGATTTCTCATTTGAAGTCAGACCGGTTCCAGGATCATCATTGCTGACCTTCTGTCACGTTCTTGTGAGGACCATTTGATCCCCTAGACATCACTTTGTCTGTATTCCAGAGTTTTCCAGAGTTTGCTGCCTTTTCATATGTCTTTCTATCATTTTGGTTAGGAGTATCGGTATACTTCCACTTAGTAAAAACAATTCGGTCTTTTTTTTTTTTTTTTTTTTTTTTTTTTTGAGGAGGGGGGGATTATTGTGATGAACCAGTTTTTTTGTCCGATCACAGTTTTTATAAAAACTCCGCTTACCGGAGCATGTTTACCCGAAAAACCGGTTGGTTAGGTCGGTTAACTGGTGTTCACCTGCACACCATATAAAACCGAGTGAACGCGAGTAGCCAACCAGTCTCTGAAGAAATTGCGGCTAGTTCGCCTACGCAGACCAGCCGACGAGGGACTCAGTTCAGTTGTTGTGACAGCCAGGTATGTTGAGTTAGTTAACAAATTGAGAGTCCAAATCGAAATCGTTTCTCCCCACTGTTACGAGTTTGTAACTTCCTCAGTGGCAGTGAAGTTTTTTTTGTGTTTTAAAAAGAAAAGAGAGAAAACATTCATGGCTTTGCTATGCTTTGATTTGCTACGGTGTAGGAGTAAATTATCGTTTAACCTATGTCGGATAGAAAGCAGAGGAAGCATGCTGTGATCGAAATAGGAAACGGCTTATGCTTTATTATTGATTCAAAAAGGAAAAAACAAACAAAGTTGTTTATTTTTTGTTAAAGGGTCACAATGGTGAGCTCCGGAGATGAGCAATAAAAACTGTCGTGTGTTCATGGTGTCCCCGAATTACTTTGATTTATACCGTGGGATGCCAAGCGGAAATCCTTCTAGATTCCGATGTGGGGAGCTAAATGGAAACCTTTCTCATATGTATGTATTGCTGATGGATACCAGTGATGAAATCTTTCTCTTATGTATTTATTACTGATGGATAGGAATGTATGGAAATAATGTTGAGAGTTATTTAAAGCAAGCTTATGCTATGTTATGTTTTATGATGTATAGGGAACATTTTTTTTTTTTTTTTGCTGTCCCAACCTCTGTGCCACCTCAGAGGCAGTGCACCCACGCCGCCCATTCCGACACCCTGTCCACAGCCACAGCCCAGTCGGCCCCACCGCAGCCCCGGCACCAGCAATCACAAGGAGGAGTCAATGTCAAGTCGTCAAGAGGCAACCCACCAGAGGAGACACTGCACTGCTGCCAAGTCACTTCGGTGATATTCAGTGGCGCCTGTTCTGATCTAACATACGCAGGACACCACCTACTAAGCCCCCTACTGACGACAATAATTGCTTAATCGCGGAGCCGACATGAGTGAACCCTTCCTCCGGAGGGCACCACAACGTCCGTACAAAGACAGCCCCCATGGACTCGCCGATACCGGTGACTCGACGGACCCAACCAAGGCCACAGACGTGGAGAAGACATCGAAATTGAGGTCACCATAAGAGCAAGGCATGAAGGGCCACAGAACTTGAGACATTTTTTTTTTAATGCTGATCAATGAGAATGAGGATGATTAAGATGATGCTACGGATTTCCATTTCGGTCTGAGATTATGACAGGGCTGTACTCTACGTTTCCTTTCATAATATATCCTGGGGTCAACCAGGCCCGAGAGATACAGGCACTTGCAGTGTTGGTCAGGAAATTTGAGCAACACTCTCAGAAACGCATCCATTAAGTGGATGAAACTCGACTGTGTGGTCCCAGTCTTTCCAATTGAGTCCGCAGCAAACTCAACTCTGGGTAGGAGCCGGTCGGGGCAGAAAAAACCCACCTGACTCTGATGGGATTCGAACCCACGACCTCCCAGCCGGGAGTCCGCGACGCTAACCACTTCGCCACGGCGGCTAGTTGTTAGTGAACATCTCTACCTGATGTTAAACAAGAATGCGCAAAGATTGTGTCATGTATGTAAGATGAATATTGATAATGGGCAATAGTTGCTTTTGATTAACAAAGATGAAAAAGAAAGATGAATGAAAACGTTTTCTCTTGAGAGGTAGTGATCTTGTAAAATGTTAAAACATTATCTTGTGAATGATCAAAACCTTTTGTTTAGGAACGAGATGAGAGAAGGTAATGATACTCTAATTATACCTTCGCTCATTGTGAAGGGCTATATGGTAGTCTTTCCTCGCTAACGCGAAGGTTATGATTTTGAAGAAAAATGATGTCTCAGCGTGTTGAACTTTTGAGACAGTAATTTTGAAAGAAGTAAAGTGTCTCTTTTTATTAAAATCTTGTCGATTGTTGGCTGTACATAAAGTGCTCTGTTTACGATAGAAATAGGAAGCCATTATTAACTGTGAGTTTGATTAAAAGGCTATGGGTAGTAGGCTGGATAGTCAAAGACGTTTTCTCAGTTCCCCCAGGTTGAGTTTGTCCCTGGTGTCCTTGGGAACTGGTTGTCCCCACCTCGGGTCCGGGGCCTGTTGTGTGTCCCCATTCTCCACCGCGCCGGGTGTGCGAGAGGCTGGTGCATGCCAGTATCGACCCGACAAGCCAGCTGAGCCAGCGCCTTTTCTGCGAGAGAAGTCGTCGCCTTGGGTTCGAGGCCCTAAGTCCTTTTTGGCAGCTGCGCTCTGCGCTGGTCCTGCCTAGTCAGAACCACCGCCTGTGTTGACAACGATCTGCAGCGTTAGCGTTGTTCCTGCGCGTCGTGAGACCTTTCGTGTCGTCGATCTTGTGCGTTGTGAGACCCTTGCTGCTGTGCAGTAACAAAGCCACTGCTCCTGGAAGTGGAGGCTGATGCCTCAAAAGTAGGTAGCAGAGTGCTACTTCAATGTGATCGGACTGAGTCACAGTTTTCTTGGGTGTAGGAAGATGGCATTTCTTTGTGGACAGAGATGTCACTACATCGTTCTATCGTCACTTGCAAGTCACTACCCCTACTGACAGTCGCTGCATCATTTCGCCGATGCTTGCAAGTCACTACCGCTACTAACAGTCGCAGTGTCGTCACGTCGTCTTTAGTCTTCACCTGCGTCTACCCCTACTTGCAGACTGCGCCACCTTGTAACACTCTTGTGCCAGATTAGTGACTCGTACAGAGCTGCTCCGTCATTCTTCACTCTTTTGCATAGACTAGTTTCAGTCGCGGACTGTGAAACCATGCCAGACAGTGCCTGTGACAGACTGTGTGTGTTTGGACCACATATAAATATTGATATTGTACATCCATAGTTGGGGTGTGTTTCCAGGTAGATTATTCATGTTTATTGATGTTTGTCGATGATGTTTTGTATGTATTGGATGACCCAGGCGGCATAGAAAAAAAATAAGGAAAGAATTATGGTCGTGTTGCCTGCGTTCGTGCGCGTGTGCATGGTTTACAAAGTCATGGATGTCCGTCGTTTAGGACGAAGACGTCAGTGACTCTGCATGTGTGAGCGCAAGCCAAAGAGTGTTTAAAAGAAAAGTCTACAAACGCATCATTTAAGATAACTATGTTAAATGTTTTTTTCTCCACAGAAGTCCGAGACACCATGCCAGCCTTAGATGGTCAGTGGAACTGTTCCGTGCACGCCTGGCCAAGCTTCAAGCCTCACCTGGCCTGCAACAGGATCACCCAGTGCTCGGACGGCAGAGACGAAGAGGACTGCGGCTATCCCAGGTGTCAGGATGGGGGGTTTGAGGTCAATGGTCGATGCTACAGCCTCTGGCAAAGCACACACACACACACACACACACTCACTCACTCACTCACACACACACACACACACACACACACACACACACACACCACACACACACACACACACACACACATTTTTCTCGCAGAGAGAGAGAGAGAGAGAGAGAGAGAGAGAGAGAGAGAGAGAGCTTGTCCAGATTGTTTATCCATTTTTGTTGCTTTGATCGTTCTATTACTTGTGGGTTTTGGTTTCTTCAGATTGTTGTGATACTTCCGAGGCCTTCTAGACGCTAATCAGATCTTTTGCAAACGTTTCACTACGGCTGGTGATTAGCTGTTGCTTATACCTTCGCTTCGTGTTTTGATTAAAAGTTATTTGTCTTGCTCTTCTGGAAATATTTTTCTCTGCTTCTGTGGAGAACGAAATCAGAGATAATAGCACACGTTTTGTATGACTGCTGTTGATTTCTGGGGACTATAACTGGAGACATGGCCGATGCCTACCGCTGTGATGATCTGCAAAGTCTGATGAGGAACTTTGGCCTTTCCTGAGGACTGGTGAACAAGTGTGATGGCTTTCGAGAAGAATGTTAGAACGAAAGAATGAAAGAAAGAAAGAAAGAAGAAGAAGAAGAAGAAGAAGAAGAAGAAGCAAGAAAAGAAGGAGAAGAAGAAAGTATTATAGCCCTGCGGTCAATGTGGCTAAATGAAAAGTTACTTCCAAGTAATTAGGAAAGTGGAAACACGTCTATTGGATCACTTTGTCTAAAAACAGTTGATGTGGGTATAGTACACAGGACTTCTCTCTCTCTCTCTCTCTCTCTCTCTCTCTCTCTCTCTCTCTCTCTCTCTCTCTCTCTCTCACACACACACACACACACACACACACACACACGCGCGCGCGCGCGCGCGCGCGCGCGTGCGCAAGCAACAAGCACTGACATATACACGCGCAAGAAGTTCAGTTCTGATTTGAGTGAGCAGAGAGCCCCATTCATAATCCTTGCGTAAAACTGGTATATGCGGTCTACACTAAACGTGTTTGAAATAAGCTTCATAATCGTAAGAAAATTCGGGGAGTCCTTAGAATGGTTCTTGGCTATTTCGAATGCTCATGTAATGATCGGGGAGACTTTAACCTACCAGGATGGGATTGGGAGTCGACCACTCTGAAGATGAAAACATGTTATGTTGAACTTTACAAGGAGTCCCTTGAAACAATTAGGGACCATGGTCTCGAGCATATGGTCACAGAACCTACCAGACTCGGGAATACACTCGACTTGGTCCTTACAAACTCTCCAATCCTAGTACCAAGAGTCGATATCGTCATGGGTGTATCGGATCATGAAATCGTGTACTGCGAGTATAATGTGAATGTCCAGAAGACAAAGCAGAATCCGAGAAAGATTCACCGAGAAAGATTCACCTTTACAACAACGCCAACTGACATGGGACAAGGGGCGTCATGATGGAATTAAATAGCAGTCTGGAAAAGGAAGAGAGTAGGATTTCAACCCATGAACTTTGAAGCAAGTTTGATGCAGCTTACTCTGAGGCAGCAGAAACCTATGTTCCATCCAAACAGGCCCACCCAAAGTTCAGCAAACCATGGGTTACACCAGAGTTAAAAAAACAACTCATAAGATGAAGAAAAAGAATGGCATCCAGGAGTTCATAGACGAATGTCAAAAGCTGGGAAGGATCATCCAGCACAAACTCAGGCGCGCATATTGGACATACATAAATGACTCCATCACTGAAACCTCCCTGGTGAATCTCTGTCACAGGCACGGTCAGCGCATCGGCCGCTTGTGTAATGACGTAAGAGACTAGGATTACCTCCCTTATAGTTTGTTCTGTCAGTGAACTCTTCTCAGTCTCGAACAGACGAGCCCCGACCACTGCCGCTGTCAGACGTGCTGTCGCTCACTGTCCAGAGCTAGATTTTTCTTTAATCCCCCTGTATAAGGGATTATTGTATCACGGTGCCGCTCTGACATGATGTGAGGCCTTGACCGGTACCAGAATCTACCCTGGTGAGCGCTGCGGGCTGTCCCTGAGTTGCCTCCCACTTTCCTGAGCGTTACCAGCCGATATTTTCCCCCCAGTCGCCTGACCCAGTTCTGCAGTCCTCCTTTTGAGAGCTGCGTTACCACCGGGTCAGCTTCTTTCATCTCTCCTTTTGGTGCCTAGTCGCAGGAGTGGGCTACTTTTGACTCAGTGACCTTCTTTCTCCTCTGTGAACAGCACATGAGATTGGACTTTTTTTATTATGGTGTGTTGTCTTCTGCGGTACGCTTCCTTCCCTCCTCATGGCAGGAATAAGGTCGGATTGTATATTTCTTTCTAGTATGTGTGTACGTTTTTTTTTTTTTTCCTGACAGCGCCTTTCCAGAATTGGTCAAGGATTGCTTCGCAAGCTGAGTTTGTGTCAGCAGCGTATATTTATCCTGTATAACTACTTTTTGTTTCAGGAAATAATTATTTTTCAGGATGAATGTGGAGCTTGTGTTGTAATGTATGATGACATGCTTTGAGATAATGGATGTATTTCTGGTTGTGTGAAGAATCAGGATTTTTGGTATGTGTTGGTAAAGGCCTGTGGGAGTTGTGAAATCTATTGATGTTTTGTCATTGAGAGAGACCTATTAGTCAAATCGGCAATATACCTGAAAGATTGACAATATACTTGTGTGTCTTTGACAGCAGAAATATATACGATAACTGTCTTCTACATTTTATTTATGAGTCTTATGCTGAAAAGGAAGTGTTTTATGTATTTGTTTTGAACCAACAGGTGGATGGAATCTGCCTAGTGCCACTTGAGGGAGATTGATTTATTTGTTCATCCATTTGCTGGGTGACATCGCTAGTAACCGTTATCACTAAGTAAGATAAGGGAAGACCTTTGCCCCCTTATCCTCATTGTTCACTAAATGTATAAGCTCTTTCATACCTGACTGGTCTGTTGTCGCAAGGTATGAGTGAGAGAAAGTGAAGTTAATACAAACAACATACATGCCTTCTGAACACAAAAAAGATAGACTACATATTTCCACATGAACCTCTCATTTTCCCTGCGTGACAATCGCCTTCACTTAAAAGGGTCTGGACCTACATCAAGCATCAGAGGACAGCACAAGTAGATGTTTTCCCTCTTAAAGTGAATGGCAGACTGATTTTAGAGCTAAAGGATCAAACAGAAACTCTGAATAAACAATTTCAGCTTGTGTTCACTGAAGGAAAAACCTACACGAGGGAGGAATTTCGTGAGAAATGCCAGATGAGAGATACTGACTTTCCTGTGCTGTCCACTATCCAGATCTCCAAAGACGGTGTCCTAAAGCTCCTCAAAGAATTAAATCCCACACAAGCCTGTGGACCCGATAAGATCATGCCCAGGTACTGAACTGAAGACTCTTGCATGTGAAGTCGCGCCATACTGACTCGCATATTCCGATCCTTCTTCAACACCAGAGTTGTACCCAAAGACAGGAGATCAGCAAATATCACTCCTGTTTTCAAGAAAGGGGAGCACTATGATCAAGCCAACTACAGGCCAGTCTGTCTGACACATGTGCCTTGCAAGATCATGGAGCACATTACTGTCAGTGCTCTCATGAGCCACCTAGAGAGTAACAAGATCATTTCTCCACATCAACATGGTTTCCGCAGAGGAAGATCTTGCGAGAGGCAACTTTTGGACTTTATGGAAGAGCTGACAGAGACGATGGAAGAACGTGGTCAAGCAGATATTATCATCATGGATTTTGCCAAGGCTTTTGATTAGGTGAACCACTCCTCCTGTTCCACATGTTACATCAGTATGGAGTCTGTGCGCATGACAGGACGTGGATTGGTGGATTCTTGCAGATCGACGACAGGCAGTTGTGGGTTGATGAAACCAGATCAGACTTTGTCAGTGTCAAGTCAGGAGTACTCCAGGGCTTCATTTTAGGACCGAATCTATTTCTCGCCTACATAAATGACTTGCCCAAACATATCTCCGCACAGACACGTCTCTTCGCGGATGACACAGCTGTCTATGGGCTAATAACATCAAGCCAAGATCAACGCGATCTGCAACATTATCCACAAATACTTAGTGGGAAAAGAATTAGGACATGGCTTTCCATCCTGGCAAATGGACAATGCTTTCAGTCATCAGCCCCAAACGTAAGAAAAAATTATTGTCCCAGGCTATTGTCTACATAGCAAATGTCATCTCGACCAAGTACCTGTGGGATATCATCTCTCAAGATCTAAGATAGGACCTACACATAAACAACATCAGCAACAGAGCCAACAAGACATTGGCTTCCTTAGGCACAACCTGGGGATCAGCGCCCACCACATCAAAGAGACTGCCTCTAAAACTTTGTCTTGGAATATGCAAGAACTGTTTGGGACACCTACACAAACCAGCATATCACCACCATCGAAACAGTGCGAAGAAGAGCAGCCCACCTCTTTTCAAGAGGCACCTTAAATATATAAGTGTCCAACAAATGCTCAGCGTACTAGGCTGGACACCTTTACAGAGCCGGAGAAAGATCGCGTGGCTCGCTATGCTTTATAAGATCAGGCATGACTTGGCAGATGTGGACTTTGAAAAAGCTCTTCTGTATAATAGAAAACGAAAACTTAGAGCTGCAACCTCACGTGACAGAAGATCACACTCCTACCAGTTTCAACCACCTCCAGTGTGTCCGCGATTACAGACTAAATTCGTTCCTGCCATGTATCATCCAGGAGTGGAACGACATCTTGACAGAGGCTGTTGTAACATCAGAGACTCTTGACATACTTGGGTCAAGAGATTCTAGCCTCCTGCAATAACTTTGTTTTTGTTTCTTTCCCCTAAAGTGTCAGAATAATCAACTTGATGATTGTGGACACTTAACGGATGATGACGATGATGATGATGATGATGATGATGTCGATGATGATGATGATTGTGTTACATGTATGTTACAGCTACCAAAGGACACTAATGTGGATGGACAAAACAGTTGCCTATTTCTTACCCTACTACAGTGAAGTGACTTCTTACCACAATATGTGTGGTACACTGCACGCTAAAGATTCACGCATCAGCAACAATCAAGAACTGCGGATCTCACCCAATACCATCGCTTTGACTAAGTGCCAGGGATCTTGGTGCGTTCCCTCTAGTGCGTATCTATGTGAGTACAATAACCGGCAGTCCTCTCCACGATCTCCCTCTCGTGCAGCTGTGATCACCTTGGCCGACGTGAAGATGATAGAAAGGAGAGACAGGTTGACAGTCTGTCCTTCTAACCACACTGTTTACCATTTTCTGGCTTGTGATTCCACCAGCTACTGCTGGACCCAAGACCCCCACTCCTTTG
Source organism: Conus betulinus (assembly GCA_016801955.1). Taxonomy (NCBI): domain Eukaryota; kingdom Metazoa; phylum Mollusca; class Gastropoda; order Neogastropoda; family Conidae; genus Conus; species Conus betulinus. The sequence goes on from JADBJO010029257.1 coordinate 14,506, forward strand.
GCCACAACCCTGAGTCCTGGGATATCCCATCATCCCTCACATGTCCAGTGACCACGCCGTCACTTCCTCCTTCCTACGGCTGTCTGTCAGACAGGGAATCAGAGAGTTCCTTACAGCCTGGTGTGTGACCATCGTCAGGATTGTGTGGACAACAGTGATGAAAACTTCTGTGTTCACCAGCCCTGTCCCCCACAGACTAGAAGATGCGGCTCGAGTAAGCAGGTGAGTATTAACGATGGCCTTTGTTGCAGACATCAGTTATACTTTTACGTATGTGATGTCTCACAGAGGAAAGGAACAGATCGTACAAATGGTTAGGTTCAAGTCCCACAGAGTAATGGTCGTGGAAACTGTAAACAGTCAGAGTGTACACCATGCAGCTGGGCCCTTTCACTTCATTCCTGGCATGTGGAAGGTTTGCTGTTCCTGTCATAGGCCAGCTGTGGACGTTACTTCATATTTGATGGCCGCACCTCCTGTGCCATTTGAAAATAGGTGGGTGGGGATTGGTGGGGGGAGGGGGGAAGAGGTAGCCTATGAGTCGTGCTCCCTCACAACGCCTCGACGAACAATGTCGCAGAGTGGTGTGTCCTCCCAGACTACTGGCCATCCTCCAGGTGATCAGCCTTTCAGCTTCCTTTGTCCATCACTTCATTCCATGAATTATCTACATGTAGGCAGCACCGTTTTACATGGCTAGGTGGTCCAAGGCACAAAAGGATAAACTGATCTGATCAACACAAAACTTAAACACCCTTTTCTTTTCAATAGCTTGCATAATTATTACGTTTTAGGCTGACATTCCATAGTAGCAGGAACTTGACAGCAGCTGCTGACAGTATTTGTACATGGACCTTTCTTGCTTCACTTGTGATTCACAGGCGGCTTCAAACTATGTCACCACATCACCATAGTCTGATCAGCATCCTCTTGGACACAAACTATGGACACGTCTCCTTAGTCTCATCACCCACTGTGCCATTACACTTACTGTCATTGGGGTGGGATGGTGTTTCTTTTTCATTCATCTTCATTCATGCTGAATGCAATGGCATTGTGTCATTTTTATGGCTTGGGTGTCTGATCTGAAACAATTAACATTCGAAATAGAACATCTTTACTGAAAAAAAAGGCTTGCTGAATTATGACTGAAGAACCACGTCGTCTTAGTTTTCGAACTGTTGTGTAGTTTCAACAGCCAGAGTTATCATGCACACGAGTGAAAGAATAATTCAATTAGGCATCAGATCTGTCCTACTGGTGTGCATATTGTAGTCACTAAAGCAGCTACTAACCATACACACACAGAGTTACCGCCAGAGCATATACCAACCACAGAAATGTACTGATGCCATACACGCATCTGGAACTTATGGAAATATAGCCGTCTGGTGCCACGGAAACACCTGAAGACAAACATCAATAATTCAATAATTCAGCTATCAAGAAAGCAAACATCGCTTTTCATTTAAGCTCTTCAATTCATTCTAATATACCATTCTAATTAAAGAACCTACCTAATTCAACATGCGTCTGGTGCACGCATGCGCGCACATGGTCTCTCTCTCTCTCTCTCTCTCTCTCTCTCTCTCTCTGTGTGGTGTGTGTGTGTGTGTGTGTGTGTGTGTGTGTGCATTATGTGTCAACAGTGTTACAGTTCTGTGGGGCAGTGTGATGGACAGAAGGACTGTGTGAGTGGGGAAGATGAAGACAAACTGTGCTTTAGATTTCACAGACCAAATACGAAGCCACGTTTCCCCCACCTGCGCCTCCAGCAGTGGTTGATTTCACAAAACACTGGCACACTGTCATTCCATTGAAAGAGACGCATGGTGTCCCAGTGCTTTTTCCATGTCCAGAGACTCACTACCAATGCCCCAAGGGTTACTGTCTCCCAGTGTTCACCAGTGTAACGGGCTGTATGACTGCCCAGAGTGGCAGGATGAAGAGGGGTGTGAGCACTACCAGTGTCCAGGATATCACCGCTGTCATGGCTCTTCCATCTGTCTGCATCCCTCCCACATGTGTGACGGCATGTGCCACTGCCCACAGTCTGATGACGAACTGTTCTGTGACCTACACTGTCCCACAGAGTGCACCTGCCATGGACTGGCTTTCACCTGCCCTCACTGGTTCTCTGCTGGCCAGTTTCCAGACCTGAATTACCTGAATGCTCGTGGCAGTGGGACGACGATGGAACAGTTTGTCATCCAACATGATGCTGGTCTATCTCAGCCTGGCCAGCTGCCAGGTGTCTGTGTTAGGAAACACCTCCTTCATGAACATGGTCACCCTGGATCTCAGCGACAACCACATTGTCTCTCTCACCAACATTATTCAGGGGCATGCTTAATCTGAAGGCCTTGTTTTCTTTCCAATAATCCTCCTTTTTCCTCTTTCCAACTTTCTGCATGAAGATCTTCCACAGTCCTCTGGCCCCTCAGGCAAAGTATTTCGACAGATCCAGATTTTATACTTGTCTGGAATCAATCTTCCGATAATTAATGGCAAGATAGGGAATACGTTCCCTAATGTACAATGGCTGAATGTATCAGGTTGTGGCACACGTCATATCGCAGAAGGAAGCATGCAGTTAATGCCCGAGCTCCAGACATTGGACATGACAGGCTGTGTTCTTGATGACATTCAGCAGGACATTCTCACAGATCTGTCTGAACTCAGAGTGGTGCATGCTGACAATGACAAGATGTGCTGCAGTGCAGCATTATTAGAATCCTTTGACCTCAACAACTGCCATGCTCCTGTCAATGAACTGTCATCATGTGCTGACCTGCTGAGGTCCAGTGTGTACCGAGGAGTGCTTGGTGTGTTTTCCTCACTGGCCATACTGGGCAACCTGGTCAGCGGCGCGTTCCGCGTGATGACCCTCAAACAAGGAGGATCCACAGGCTTCAATGTGCTGATAGTTCACCTGTGTGTGTCCGACTTTCTGATGGGACTGTACCTGGCAGTGATAGGAATAGCTGACAGGATG
>JADBJO010029258.1:0-19248 GCA_016801955.1 Conus betulinus
TGACATCCACATTGGAAGCGGCAGCGACAGGAGCCATGGTGGATGGGAAGGAGTTCATCGACGCTTCTGGAGGTGAGGGGGAAAATGAGGCTTCTTAGCTTAAGTGGGGCACTATGCTGAGTGTCTTATGGAAAACGAGTCAGGGGCATTACATTGAGTGATCTTATAGAGTGAGTAATGGGGCTTACATTGAGAATCTTACAGAGGGAGTCATGGGGCTTTACATTAGAATCTTAGAGAGTGTTCATGGGGCATTACATAGAGAATCTTACGAGTGAGTCAGGGGGGTCATACATTGCGAATCGTATAGAAGGGCATGGTGCATTACATTGAGAATCTTATAGAGGAATCATGCGGTGGGCATTCCCATTGAGAATCTATAGAAAGCGAGTCATGGGGTATTACATTACGAATCTTAAGGATTGGAGTCTGGGGCATTACATTGACAATCCCCCCCCTCCCCCCCCCCCCCCATTGACAATCTTACAGAGTGAGTCATGGGCATTACCTTGAAATCTTATAGAGTGGTCATAGGGCATACATTGAGAATCTTATAGAGGAGAGCAGGGGGCATTTACATTGACACTTACAGAGTGCGTCCATGGCATTACATGGAGAATCTTACGAGTCATCATGGTCCATACATTTGAGAAACTACAGGCGAGTCATGGGACATTACATTGATAACTACAGACGAGTCATGGGGCATCTCCTGAGAAATTAACAGAGCGAGTCATGGACATTACAACTGAGAATGTAGAGAGGCATCATGGGGAATTACATTGAGAATGTGATGGAGTCTGTGTTGAAATACAGAGCACCACTGACTGATGATGTCTTCTACAAGTCTCAAAGCAAGGTAGAAAGTTTTCAGGTGCAACCCTGTAGCATAAACTGTCCAAACTTCAACTTGAATGTGTTCAGGTTCGATCAATTCCTTTGCAACTTGTCTTCATGATATTCAAAATCCCAGTAATTTTGAGTTTCCACAGGGGTGGATTCTTGCATCAGTTTTTTTTTTTCATGCAGGGAGAGAAACTATTACGACATTGCACAGAAGAGAAAGACGATCCTGCAGACTAGAGGAAAAGAAAACCTCAATTACAGACTTCCGAACCCTCCTCTTCGATCTGGAAAGCCAGGAGAGTGTGTCAGAACCATTCTTGAACGCTCCTCTGGAATTCCAAACATCTACTGGGTACTCGTCCCAGACAAACTTGACCTCAGACCTAATCTGCCAATCACCATCAGCCAATCGACTCAAATCTGCAGTCAACCCATCTGCCAAGCTGTCATGGACCTGTGATTGTTTCTGTGTGTGATTTGTAACAAATGGAACAATAATCTTGAGGGCTTGTGTGGATTTAGTACAGAACAATAATACATATGTCCCTTGTCAATATCTAGTAAACAAAAGGACATAATACTATATTGTCATTGGGGGTGTTTATAACAAAAGGCACAATAATACTATGATGTTTTTGGTGCGTTTCTTTCTTTTAATTTTTGTTTTCTTGTTGTGTGTGTCGTCCTCCTCAGTCTGTTTTTGTGTGTGTTGTAGGTTGTGTGTTGTTGTGTGTGTGGGTGTGTGGTGTGTGTTGTGTGTTTGTATGGTGTGTTGGTGTGTGTGGTGTGTTGTGTTTGTGTGGGGTGTGTGTGTAGGGTGTGTGTGTTGTGCACCTGTGCACAATTGCATATGGTGCTGCACACACACCTTGCTTCACCCACACACACACACACACACCACCCACATACACACAGAAAGAGATAGAGACAAAATGACCGGTATGGGAGAGAGAAGCATAGACAGAAGAAAGACAAAAAAAAGACTGTTAGAGAGACCATAGTGAAGAGTCAAGAAGAGGCCCACAAAACACAGCACTGGAACCAGAAGGTGATGGTAAATCAGCCACAGTTATTACACAAACACACTGCACGATCTGTCTGGAAATATGACCATGCACAAAAAAGGAAAAACAAAACTATGCCACTGACTGCGAGAGCATTCCGACCTCCTCAGCGTCCCATTGGACGTCGCCCGACCATACCCCCAATGATGCGACGTGAAACAACGAGACCGGCGTCTTCCCCAGCGTTAGCTCCACCTTCACAGACGAGGAGGAGTCGGACGTCCAGGAGGCTTCATTTCCAATGAACGTACCCTGCAGTGAGGAGTGTAGGACGAAGCGCCCTCCTGGATGGCAAGTGGTTTAAACACAGCTGAGCAATTTTCCAGTTTTTTAAAATCTTTTCATTGATGCAGTATATTAAGATGCCTTGAAATCACTGCCCCTTCATTGTATCTGATTTGGACTTGCTCTTTTTGGTTTTCCTCCAATTTTTCTTCTTCTCTGCTGTACTTTTAAGGAGACAAGCTCTCCAGAACATCAGATCAGGCTTCTGCGTTCCAAGTATATTCCACCATCCTGATACCGTCATAGGCAGACATGACTATCACAGTTATATTCCCACCATCCTGTATACATGTCATGCGACAGAACTTCACAGTATATTCCCCCTCCTGTAGACATGTACAGCAGACATCACTATCACAGGATATTCCAACCATCCCTGTAGAAATGTACTACCACAGGACTATCACAGTATATTCCACCATCCTGTATACATTCCATAGCAGACATGAACTATCACAGTATCTTCCACCATCCGTATACTGTACAAGCAGAACTGAACTATCACAGTTCCTTCCACCATCACTGTAATCACCTGTACATAGCAGCTGACCTCATCACAGTAGAAGGGCCAGAATTCAAGCTATTTGGGCCCAATGCTCATTGGTAGAGCGCCAGACTCGTATCTTGGTGATCCTGGTGTTTCGGGTTCGAATCTTCTCTCCGCCAGGCCAGTTTCGGTACGTGGGATTGTTCCCTCGAGAGTTAACATTGGTTCCTGACTTCTGACTTTCCCCCAAGATCCTTCGAATGAGACTGTAACCCGAGGTTCTGTGTGTGAACGCACGCATAACATCTTGCATACATTGTAAAATCCCATCACCAGACATTCGGAAGAGAAGGCCAGTTTGGCCGTTGGTATGGCTGCACGTTACATATAGCATGCACTCTGCGTGAGAATTTGAAAGAATGAAGGAAGTAAGGAACTGAGTGAACTTGAATACTGACTGAGATGACACGGAAACGACGAATGATGCGCCTGGCAGCAGCTCTTCATTCGGCCTACCCAGGTAGCAGCTGGTTGCGTACCCAAGAAGGTGGCTTTGCCAGCGCATAGAACCTTTGGCAATGGTGCTTTTATAAGTACAATGTTATTATCGAAATGAGGGGTTATCGCACAGCCTGCAATGATCAGACCACCTGGCCAACAAAAGCCCCCCCGCCCCCTCGCCAAATCAATGAGCAGCAACAAGGGATCTCATGAAGATCTTTTGATTGGTTGTGCGCAGGTGATGTGTGTGTTGTGTTTGTGTGTAGTGTGTGTGTGTGGTGTCGTGTGTGTGTGGTGTGTGTGGTGTGTGTTTGTGTGTAAGGGCCGTATTGTATGTACTATGAAGTGGTCAGAGAGGTAGGCACAGTCCGGATTGGATTTTTTTTCAAACACCAGACACACCACCATACGCCCCTCCAGCCCCCAACATGGCTTCAATTGACAACAAGAGGTAAGTTTAACTCACTCACACACACTACACACACTTAACACACCACACACACACACACACCACATGGCACACACACACGACACACACACCACACACACAACCACTCACACACCATCACACACAACACCACACAAACTCTCACACACACACACAGCACACACACATGCACACCTCATACAACACACACACACACGTGCATACACTCATACACACACACAAACAAACACATACACACACAGCACACACACACACACACCCACACACACACACCACACACCACCACCACACACTCACCACACACAGTTTTTTTTTCTTTTTTCTTGTTCGCCTAAACCTCGCTGTGCTATAGTTTTGAAAAAACTTCATCCTAAAACATCTACACATCTACATACAGTTGTGGTTTTTATACTGTCTCCACCAAACTGGCAGGAGGACTCAGTCGACGGCCCCCTAGTGGCAAGGAGAGACCACTCAGTGCTGCCATAAAACCCTCAACAGACCACCATCAGCATCCCTCAGGCATCGACAGGTCATCCTGCCTAACCTGCCCAACCCTGAAGCTGGATTTAGAACACTTTGCGTAATGATTTACACATGTCACTGTTTATCTTACCTTGATTGGGAACACTTGGCTGATGGTGTACACATTTCATTGGTTTATCTTAACTTGATTATATAAACACTTGCCTGGGATGTACAGATGTCACTGTTTATCCTGTTCTAGATTTACAACACTTGCCTGATGTACCACATGCCACTGTTTATTCTTATCTACATTTAGAACACTTGCCTGATGTACACATGTCCACTGTTTATCTTATCTTGAGTTGAACGCTTGACACTTATACACACATGGGTCCACTGTTTGATCTTTACTCTTGATGATAGAACCTTGCCTGATTACACTGGTACTGTTTATCTTCTTGATTTAGAACACTTACCAGATACACACTGGTCACTGTGATCTTATCTTGATTGTGTGAACACTTGCCTGATGTACACCTTCATGTTTATTTTCTGATTGGGTGACCCTGACACTGAAGGAACACTGCCCAGGAAGAAACTCATCAAGACAGCAATTCTACAGGAGGTCAAATGTTTTGACCATCATTTTAGGCCATAATATGATAATATTTTGGGGGCATTTTTGTACTCCCTTGTTCATATAAAACAGGGAGTACTTTACAATGGGAACAAAGAAATGTTGTCTGTCTGTCCAGTCTGTCTGTCTGTCCGTGGTCAAAATGTGTTCCACTCGCTCCAGACAAAACTTCTGGGCCGATCTCTTCTGAAAATTTGTAGGTATGGGTTCATTATGGGGTCAAGGATGATGCCCTGATGTTTTTATTTTACCAGAATAGCCACTACTTACAGCTATAACGGCCCCCAAAACGGGTTTTTCTTCTTTATGGAATATCCCTGAAAGTACTTCGCTGATTTCTTATCTCAGTGACGAACTACATTATGACACATGTTTGATTTTTTGATGTATTTTTTTTTATTATGATGCAATTTGATTTGTGACATTTTTTTTTTTACATGCATATTCAAGATGAATCTAAACTGGGAGTAGGTTTATATGCTTTGCATCTTGTGTTTTATTTTCTTCTTGTCCCATCTCTCTGTGTCACTGCAGTATCATTATTTCTTGCCCCATCCTTTTTCTGGGTCCCCCCCTTCACACCCCACACCCTGGTTTGTCATCCTGTTGCAGCCCAGTAGCCACCATCCACATGAAGCAGTCCAATGTCCAGGTCATCAGAAGGCCCCCACACCAGCAAAGAACGCTGCTCTGTTTTTCTAGTTGCTTTGACAGCAAGGGTTTCAGTGTTGAGGTCTGTTTGTGATCTAACTACATAGGTGAGGCCACCTACTCAACCCCCCCTGCTGATGACAACCAGTTTTTGCTTGGTTAGGGAGCTGTCATGAGTGAGTTGTCCTCCAACCAGAGGGCGTCACCGCATCATCATCAGACCAGCAACAGTTCCAGTGACCTTGCTGATACCAACGACCTTGACATGCATTTGCCAAGGTCACAGACATTGCCAGGAAACTGAAACTAGGGTCACCATGAGGCCAGGCCATGAAGGAGCACAGAATTAGTTGGGGGTTGTTTTTTAATGCTGACGGAACATGAAGATGATGTTGTGTGGTAGTTCCATTCTGATCAGAGACTACATGACAGGGCTGTACTCTAACGCTTTACATTCATGATACATCCCAGCATCCACCTGGCTCAAAAGATACAGACACCTACAGTGGTTGGTCAAGAAATTTGAGCAACACTCTCACAGAACATCCATTAGTGGATGAACTTGACTTGTGGGTTCCATCCTGTTTCCTCGTTTCAGCCCATAGCAAACTCAGTTTTCTAGATGAGAGCCAGACTGGACTGAAAAGTGCCAGAAGTGAATGGCTCTGCAAAACAGGAACCTGGTTGTGGGTCTCCAGAGGGAGAGCTCACTCATGCCGGCTCCACCGACTAGAGAATTATTGACGTTAGTAAAGGGAGCGTAGAAGGTGGTGTCCCTGAGTATGTTGGGAAACAGGGGCCATTTAAGTGACTCCAGCAGCAATGCAGTGTTCCCTCCATTGTCGTACCCTGCTAAAGACTCCAGGGATCATCCAAACAGGCCGAACACTTGAACACTATGGTACAAATGCATCAGCTGGGGATGAGAACATTACGTGTGTGACCGTTTTTTTGATTACCCCGCACCCGTGGGCAGCCACACTCCGACTTCGGGGATTTTGGAGACTGATAATGTTATGCTAGGAGCTTGTCACGACTGAAGACAATCCCCCGCATAACTATGCAGAGCATAACAACATTTTGGGTGGCACATAAGAACAAACAGCACAAAAAAAAAACTGCTTTGACAATAATTGAACACATGGACCTCCCAGACTGCAGCCATGAAGTGAACCACTTCACCCGACAGCAGCTGGCTTGTATTTTGTTGATCAGGTCAGCAGACGGCTGGTTTGGTAATGTTGTTGATCCGGTCATTGTCACCGCCTCCAACTCTGTTGGTAGGTTTTTTTTTTACCTCCATCGTTGCTGAATATTACTTATTGCCATCGCAACACCATTTCTCGACATCGAATAATTGACCTTGATTATTGTCTCACGCTAGTTCTGGGCATTATTGAACCTGGTTATTGTGTCTTACAACAATTCTGGACATTATTCACTTTAAGATTATTGCTTCAAACAGTTCGGAAAAAAATCCTGACGACTTTTTTAAAATCATGAACTCACAAGCCATTTATGAACTTTGATTAAGTTTAGCAACATTTTCTGCACCTTTCTGGACTCATTTATCACTCATGGCAGTTTCTGGACTGTTTTTGACAGTTTCTTTTGGGTGTTCCAACCATTGCCACATGAACTACGCTGGGCTTCAAGGGTGCGGCTGTTCCATACAGGTCTTGAACTGGACTGGTCCAGCAGTTTTCTTTCATTGGGTTTTCAATCATTGGCAATTGAAGGTGTTTTTTTATTTATTATTATCACATGTAACGCTTTTTTTTTTGTTATTAATGGAAAGTTTATTAAAACAAATTGAAACAAGTACATTTACTGAGAAAAAAAATAGTTCAGAATAATTCAATATTGTTGCATAGTTTTGCTAAAGAAAAAAAGTGAAAACTAGAAAAACTGTTGAGAGTTGAAAATATTTTGGACCACCTGCCCTGAGAACATTTGGTGACATGACTTTTCCAGCTTCAGCACTGTCTTTTCTCGAATGCCAGAGACAGCAGGCAGAGGGCAAGAGAAGGCTTGGGTCTGCCATCTCCATGGTCTCTCTGATTCCCCCAGGTGAATCTTCAAAGTCAGGTGACTGCCGGTGGATGTTGATAACCAATTTTTTAAAGAATTTGAAATCTAATCCTTTTGTTCATTGAAAAAAAAGGCATTTAGGTTAATCTGGCTGGTTAACGTGGACAAACAATTATAGACAAAACAGACGCATTTCCCAGTCCTCTTAGGTCTTCTTCAAGCAAGAAAGCAACATTCAGGACCATTTTGGTTGCTGACGTTGTACACCCTGGCTAAAAGACTCCAGGATCATCCAGACAGCCGAGGCACTTGAACACAGTGGTACAAATGCAGCCGCTGGGGATGAGAACATTACGTGTTGTTGACCGTTTTTGATTACCCACCACTTGGGCATGCCACACTCTGACTTCAGGGGATTTTGGAGACTGATGGTGTAATGTTAGCAGCTTGTCATGACTGAAGACAAGCCCCGCATACCTATGCAGAGGCATAACAACATTTGATGTAGCCTTGGTTTTCTAGCCTATGTCAACTGGCCTGACAACAGCCTTAAGCCAAGGCGATTTTCAGGACAATGAGAACCAAGGAGTGATCACTTTGTCTTTCAGAGTCAGAGCAAGATGGGTGTTGATTGGAACCGAACTGGACAGGAGAAAATCCCATGTACCAGCCAAATGATTAGAATTGTAATTTTGATTCTCGCAAATAATGGTGTGGCCATCTTGTGCTGAATTTGAAAAGATAAGTTTTGCTTGTTCCAAGTTTTTCTTTGTCCTGACTGTTGTTTTATCATGCCTGAAGAAGACCTAAGAGACTCGAAAGGTGTCATGTTTTGTCTTGTCATTTGTTCGTCCATGTTGACTGCGCAGATTTACTTTAAACTCCCTTTTTTTTTTTTGACACTGATAAATTCAATGGAATGTAGAGTGTATGCTGCGGTAGGTGACCATTTGACTTGAATTGGGGAAAACATGAATTCTGTGTGCATATGGATGTGTGTGTGTGTGTGTGTGGGTGTTGTTGTGTGTGCAGGTACATGAGTGAAACTCATGCTCTATGAGTGTGTTTGTGTATATATGTGTGTGTGTGTTTGTGTGTGTGTTGTGTGTGTGTTGTGTGTGGCACTGTGTCTATGTGTGTGTCACTGTGTCTGTGTCTCTGTGTGTGTATCTCTGTGTTCTGTGCATGCATGTTCTCTGTGTGTGTGTGTGTGTGTGGTGTGTGTGTGTGTGTCGGTGTGTGTTTGTGTGTGTGTGTGTGTGTGTGCGTGCATGCGTGCGTGCGTGCGTGCATGTGTGTGTGTGTGTGTGTGTTGTGTGTGTGTGTGCGCGCGCAGTGCCATTCTTGATTGATGTAACTTTTAGGCATGAAATCAGGCTTTGGATTATGGTCATGTTTTTAATGTTCTTCATGTGCATACACATTCAGATTAACTGAAGCAAATAAAATTCTGAAGTCTGAAGAGTGGCCTACATGCAGTGACATCCCTTTGGATGATGCTGAAACTGACTGCTACCATCATCCTTGTTGTCATCATTATCATCATTATCATTATTATTATTATGATGCTTTACTTACTGTGCTGAGAACGCCTGCGATGTTGTGTGGCAGTGCCGCCGCCGATGTTCAGAGGGCCAATGCTGCAGCGCAGGCTCTGCGAGCTCAAGAGAAACTGCTGCCCACAGAACAACTGTCGCTTCCCGCTTCTCAGAGTCACGGCGTGAGTGTGCCTTTGTGTGGTGTGTGTGTGTGTGTGTGGTGTGTGTGTGTGTGTGTGTGGTGTGTGAGTGAAAGTGTCTATGTGGGTTTGTGTTTGTGTGTATGTGAGTGAAAGTGTCTATGTGGGTTTTGTGTCGGTTGTGTGTATGTTGTGCGTGTGAGTGTGCGCTGTGTGTGTAGTGTGTGTGTTCTGTGTGCTGTGTGTGTGTGTGTTGTGTGTGTGTGTGTATGTGTGTGTGTGTGTGTGTGTGTAGTGCTGTGTGTGTGTCCCTGTGTGTGTGTGTGTGTGTGGTGTGTGTGTGTGTGTGTGTATGCATTATAACTGGTCTGTCAAAGACTTTACATACCTTTTTCAAGCAGCAATTTTCTTTCAATACTTTGTGAAATCTCAATATTTTAAGAAATTTTGAGAGAGAAGAGAGAGGGAGAGAGATAGAGATAGGAGAGAGAGGAAATCAACAATGGACTGGCTGAAATTGTTGCTTAATTCTATTCCTAGAATCTCAACTCTCAACCAGGGCCTTGTACTCCTCATGATTTGGTGGGTTTCATGCATTTGTATAAAAATGGAAACAACACTTAGCACCAGTGTGCGTCCATCTTGATCAGCCCTCTCATACTTAAATCTCAAATTGCTAGTTAGGAGTTTTTGCGTGTACTATGGAATGAAATGGGAATACCTGAAACCAATGCAGTGAAGTTTCGTCCCCCTGAATGGATGTTGTCCTCATAGTGTTGCTGAAATTTTCAAGCGTCTCACCACTGCCAGTCCCCCGGTGTCTGTATCTCTCAGGCCTGGTTGACTCAAGGGTACATGCATGAAAAAGGAAGCATAAAGCGCTGCCCAGTCATTGCAGTCTCAGACCAGAAATGGACTCTCGCAGCATCGTCTCCATCGACCCTCATCCTCGCTGATCATCATAATCATTTTCTCAATTTGTGTGGCCTGGTTTACGGCCTGCTGTCTTGGGTGACTTTAGTTGTGAATTTCCCTGTCTGCCCATCCACATTCTCAGTGAGTAGGTGACCAAGGCGATTCATGGGAGCCATCATTTAACCCTCTTGCATTGTTTCACCCCGGTATCCGTCTGCTCTGTTTTGCCTCCCCTGGTGTTTGTTACAGCCGCAACACGGTCTGCACGTGCCTCGCGCTTTACTTTCCCTCACATACTGCGACCTTGTTCTAAGTCAAGGCTGGCCAAAATAGATGGGCATCCCTGAGAGGTGTCCCATGAAATCTTAGCAGTATTATGGGGTATGGGAAATGATTCATTCAAAAGGCTGGGGTCGTTGAACTGAAACCGCATTCTCAAAAAAGTATGAATACTAGGAGCAGTTTTGGTCTGGAAAATGCAAATGCCAGAATGTTAAAGGACATGGTATGCTGTTATGAGGGGAACTTACTCTTTGCTGTCTCAGCAATTAGGCAGGTGTGGTTATTAAAAGAGTGTCTTAGTGGATGGTGTCTGACATGTGTTGGATCAGAACAGGTGCGACAAGCAGTGGTGGATTGCCTCATGATGACTGGATGTTTGACTGCTCGCCTGAGGACTGAGGTGGTGGGGCCTGCAGCTGGAGTACCCCTGAGTGTGGCTGTGTTTAGGGAAGCCAAAGTGTGTGGGGCTGGGGTGGTACACAACAGTGCACTACATATGTTTTGCCATTTAATCAGTACTGGAGTGTGGCCAACAGTACCTCATTGCAACAGCCCTCAGTATCGCTCTGGCACACCCGCCTGTCAGCATTAACCTTTTCACGACTCGCGCCGTGCAATAGTGACGGCCAACTCTGTCTCGACCCATTCAGGAACGAAGCCGTGCACTGGTGACCAGCAGTACCTGCTGTACTGCCTGGACGTGCCGTGCCTCCGTGACGGCACAACTATAAAAAATTCCCATGGCTCGAAAAGTGTGGTACTGTGTGCAATGATTTAAATGCCTTAAAAAAAAAAAGTATTCACTTGGATTACACATACTGAATACCTCAGGCTTTCTCTGCATCTGTTCAAAGTAAGAGCGAAGTTTTATGCCCCTTTTCTTCCTCATTTGCTGTTGTCATACTAACCAAACAAACGTAAACAAGATTGTGTTCTCCTACATTTTACTTATGTTGTTTCTGTAACAAAAGCATTGCTATTTTTTACCAAAAATGTATTTTAATTCTATGCTCATTACAAAGTTCGCGCTTTACACTTTCCATTGATATATAACAATTGCTTGTTAGTTTCAACCTAGCCTTAGTAGTGAATAAATGTTTTCTTGTTCAGCCGTAGTTTCTCTCTGGATGAAATGAATGAAAGAACCCACAACGACACAAAACATATCATGAGCACGGGATTAATGGTATTCTTTCCTCCCTAGGCTGTATGAAAGGTGAGGCAGAAAAAGAAAAATTGTTGTTTGGTTTTTGTCCAGTCAACAAAAAGACACTTTTTTTCGTTGTTTGTTGTCCAGGGCAATATGCATCCTACAGCAAAGGGGGAGGACGGACCCAGAGCGCAGTCGGCATCGCTGTATCGCAGACCTGTGGAGATCAAAAGCATCAACCCTGATCTGGAGGTAAGCCTGCGAAGTGAGGTATCTGCTGTACAATGGAGGTAAGCCTGCGAAGTGAGGCATCTGCTGCAGAATGGAGGTAAGCCTGTGAAATGAGGTAATCTACTGTTCCATAGAGGTAAACCTGTGAAATGAAGTATCCACTGTAGAATGGAGTAAAACCATTGAAATGAGGTATCCACTATGTAATGGAGTAAGCCTGTGAAATGAGGTATCTACTGTAGAGGTAAACCTGTGAAATGAGGTATCTGCTGTAGAGGTAAGCCTGTGAAATGAGGTATCTACTGTTGAATAGAGGTAAACCTGTGAATATGAAGTATCTACGGTGAAATGAATGAGTATCCATGGTATAATGGAACCATTGAAATGAGTATCCACTATGTAATGGAGTAAACCTGTGAAATGAGGTATCCACTGTAGAATGGAGTAAACCTGTGAAATGAGGTATCCACTGTAGAATGGAGTAAACCTTTGAAATGAGTATCCACTGTGTAATGGAGTAAACCTGTGAAATGAGGTATCCACTATATGGTAATGGAGTTAAAAACCTGTGAAATGAGGTATCCCACTGTGAAATGGAGTAAACCTTGAAATGAAGTATCCACTGTAGAATGAGTAAACCTTTTGAAAATGAGGTATCCACTGTGTAATGGAGTAAACCTGTGAAATGAGGTATCTACTGTAGAGGTAAACCTGTGAAATGAGGTATCTGCTGTAGAGAGTAAACCCTGTGAAATGAGTATCTGCTGTACAATGGAGGTAAAGCTGTGAAATGAGGTATCCACTGTAGAGGTAAAGCTGTGAAATAAGGTATCCACTGTAGAAGTAAACCTGTGAAATGAGGTATCTGCTGTGCAATGGAGGTAAACCTGTGAAATGAGGTATCCACTGTGTAATGGAGTAAACCTGTGAAATGAGGTATCTGCTGTAGAGTAAACCTGTGAAATGAGGTATCTGCTGTAGAGGTAAACCTGTGAAATGAGGTATCTGCTGTAGAGGTAAACCTGTGAATGACCGGTATCTGCTGTAGAGGTAAACCTGTGAAATGAGGTATCTGCTGTAGAGGTAAACCTGCGAAAAATGAGGTATCTGCTGTAGAAGTAAACCTGAGAAATGAGGTGTCTGCTGTACAATGGAGGTAAACCTGTAAAATGAGGTATCTACTGTAGAATGGAGGTAAACATGTACATTGAAGCATCCTCTTCACAGCAAAATTCTTTTAAACCAAATACCGGGGTGCAGTGGTTAGTGTCTTGAACTGCTGACAGGGAGTTTGTGGGTTCAAACCCCTTCAGAGTCATATCCTTGTGGATTTTTTTTTTTTTTTGCCCCTGCCAGCTCCCACCCAGTGTTGCTTAAGTGTGCTGTTTGCAAGACTCCAACCACAACAGTTGATTTTTCATCTCTGCTGTATGCATTTTACATCTCAGCATCACCCAGCATAAACGAACTGAAGCAATGCATGTTAATTGTGCTAAAGGATCACTGAATGTAATTGAACTGAAGCAATGGCTGCATGTCCTCTTCAAGTTCATTGTCGCAGAACATCTCTGAAGACGCCAGAACAGAGGTGTGAGAGTGCCCCGTACATTGCCAGTTGCTGTGTGCATGCAGGTGGGACGACACAGAGGCGATGGAGGATGGAGTGCCGGGAGATCCCCAACCGTCTGGCTTGTTACGGCATCGATGTCAAGCAGCGCAAACCCTGGAGAGGTGAGGAGAAATATATATATGTCAGTGCTGTGTGTGTCGCCTCAGTCTTCAGTGTAACCTCTCAAATGATTTCTTCGGGTTGGTTTGCAAACCACCTTTGATTTTTTCTACAGTTTGTCAAAATGAAAAAAAAAAAAAAAAAATGATAGGCAGTATATGCAGATTTTGTCAATGTTGTCCCCTTGGTTAGTTTCAAATGAGGATAGCTGCTGGCGGAAATCGATTCTCATTTTAAATGAAAGAGAAATGGGAGAGGGGAGGGGCCTGTGGTAGGAGGATGGAGGGGGGAAAGACCAGAGGATGGGGGTGTGGGGGGAGGGGATGGGGCCAGGGGGGTGGGGCATGGAAGGGGGGAAGGGGAGGGTCTGTAACGCTTCTTCTGTTCATGGTTTGGTCTTCTTGCATGGTTGGTTTGGATTTTGTAGACTTGCTGTTCTGTCCTAATTCTTTGGATACGTGGCCAGACTGATTGAGGGTTTCCTGTGGCCTTGATGAGCTCCTCTGTAAAGTAGGTCATGGGGATGTGAACTTCATGTCATCATCTTCCATGTTGTTGATGGGGTGTGACTGATGATGATGAAGATGATGTCATCATGTTTCTTGTTAATCATGGGGCATGACTGGTGATGATGAGATGATGTCATCATGCTTCATGTTAATCATGGGACATGTCTAATGATGATGAAGATGATGTCATCATGCTTCTTGTTAAATCATGGGGCATGTATGATATGATGATGAAGATGGATGTCATCATGTTCCTTGTTGTTGATGGGGTGTGACTGAAGATGAAGAACTTGATGTCTCCATGTTGTCTGTTGTTCATGGGTGTGACTGAGATGAAGAACTCAATGTCTCCATGTTGTCTGTTGTTCATGGAGTGTGACTGAAGATGAAAAACACAATGTCTCCATGTTGTCTGTTTTTCAAGGAGTGTGACTGAAGATGAAGGACATGATGTCTCCATGTTTCTTCTTGTTCCTGGGTTGTGACTGAAGATGAAGAACTTGATGTCTCCATGTTGTCTGTTGTTCATGGAGTGTGACTGAAGATGAAGAACTTGATGTCTCTATGTTGTCTATTGTGTAATGGGTGTGACTGAGGATGACAACATGATGTCTCCATGTTGTCTGTTGTGTGTTCATGGAGTGTGAGTGAAGATGAAGAACTTGATGTCTCCATGTTGTCTGTTGTTCATGAGGTGTGAGTGAAGATGAAGAACTTGATGTCTCCATGTTGTCTGTTGTTCATGGAGTGTGAGTGAAGATGAAGAACTTGATGTCCATGTTGTCTGTCGTTCATGAGGTGTGAGTGAAGATGAAGAACTTGATGTCTCCATGTTGTCTGTTGTTCATGGAGTGTGAGTGAAGATGAAGAACTTGATGTCTCTATGTTGTCTATTGTTAATGGGGTGTGACTGAGGATGACAACATGATGTCTCCATGTTGTCTGTTGTTCATGGAGTGTGAGTGAAGATGAAGAACTTGATGTCTCCATGTTGTCTGTCGTTCATGAGGTGGTGTGAGTGAAGATGAAGAACTTGATGTCTCCATGTTGTCCGTTGTTCATGGAGTGTGAGTGAAGATGAAGAACTTGATGTCTCCATGTTGTCTGTTGTTCATGAGGTGTGAGTGAAGATGAAGAACTTGATGTCTCCATGTTGTCTGTCGTTCATGAGGTGTGAGTGAAGATGAAGAACTTGATGTCTCCATGTTGTCTGTCGTTCATGAGGTGTGAGTGAAGATGAAGAACTTGGTGTCTCCATGTTGTCTGTCGTTCATGAGGTGTGAGTGAAGATGAAGAACTTGATGTCTCCATGTTGTCTGTCGTTCATGAGGTGTGAGTGAAGATGAAGAACTTGATGTCTCCATGTTGTCTGTCGTTCATGAGGTGTGAGTGAAGATGAAAAACTTGATGTCTCCATGTTGTCTGTCGTTCATGAGGTGTGAGTGAAGATGAAGAACTTGATGTCTCCATGTTGTCTGTCGTTTCATGAGGTGTGAGTGAAGATGAAGAACTTGATGTCTCCATGTTGTCTGTCGTTCAGGGCTCTGTTCCCACCCAGTGGACGGACCCTGTACTACCAACTGGATGCTCAGCTGCCCTCCTCCTATTCTGCTGGGTCAGTCTGCTCTGACATTGAACATGGTATGCAGCACACCACACACACACACGCATGCATGCACGCATGCATGCACTCCACGCATGTAAGCATGCATGCACGTACGCTCGCGCGCACACACACACATACACACACATACACACACACATACAGCATACACACACACACACACACACACACAGAGAAGTGGTTCTGCAACTACACAATCATTGTCATGAGAAGGGGGGGAGGGGTGTATGTTGGATCAGAACATACACCACTGAAAACTGAATGACGTGGCAGCAGTGGAGCGTCTCCTCTGGTGGGTTGCCTCAAGACTGGACCTAACATCCTGCTCCCTGTGCACTGCAGGCACTGTGACTGTCACAGGACACTGTGAAACACAGCTTTTCATGGGGTGACAGAAGCAAGCAGCGTGGGACACAGATTTTCATGGGGTGACGGAAGCAAGCAGCATGGAACACAGATTTTCATGGGGTGATGGAAGCAAGCAGCGTGGAACACAGCTTTACATGGGGTGACGGAAGCAAGCAGCATGGGGACACAGGTTTTCATGGGGTGACGGAAGCAAGCAGCATGGGACTAGAGACACTGGGGAGAGACCTGGACATGGAAAAGATGAGTCACCAAAAAAAAAAAAAAAAAAAAAAAGCTTACATCTGTTTAATTTTTGTAGGTGTCGTGGTGTAAAATAGACAGCACTTTGACTGAAAAAGCTTTTTGATATCTTCCTTTGTATTGTATTTTATATCTGTCATCATAACTGAGTGAGCAGTCAATCAAGGGTTTTGCCCCAGGGGTTGTGTTTTCCCCCCCCTCCCTCTCCCCTCCCCCCTCCCTCCACCTCTTTTTTTGTATTATTGGCCTGCATATGTATCTATTTACCTGTTATGACATTTTTTGGGGGGGGGGGGGGTGTAAAATTTTGCAAGAGACCACAACACACCATTTTGGCCAAGGGTTGTACAATGTGTGTGTGGTTGCACAGATTAGTTTCATCATCTTACCTGAGGGAGACCTCTGCGAGACTGTAAACAGTTGCCCTTGATGCTTGTCGCATTGTAAACCGTGGTTAAGACACTACTGTCGAGTTGAGGTCAGTGTGTGGAGAATTCACTTTCTCTTTTTCAAGAACTCTCAACTCTCTCTCTCTCTCTCTCTCTCTTTTCTCTAATGTGGGATTGTTTTTTTATTTGGATGCTTTTTTTTTTTTCAGACTGGCTGAGCCATCCCCGCTACTGGCTTCCTGAAGAGCCCTTCAGGAGCTGAAGATTGCTGAGAAAAAGCTGCGTGAGTGGAAAGCCTTTGTAATGTGTGTGTCTGGTCCCTTGACAACCCTGTAGTGTGTGTGTGCCCCTGTCTGGGTCCCGGTTTACAGCCCTGTAGGTGTGTGTCTGGTCCTTTACAGCCCTGTAGTGGTGTCTGGTCCTTTACAGCCCTGTGAGTGTTGTCGTTGGTCCTTTACAGCCCTGTAGTGTGTCTGGTCCTTGACAGCCCTGTAGTGTGTGCTCTGGTCCTGTACAGCCCTGTAGTGTGTGTTCTGGTCCTTTACAGCCCTGTAGTGTGTGGGGGTCCTTTACAGCCCATGTAGTGCTCCCCTTGTTGTGTGGTCCTTTACAGCCCTGTAGGTGTGGTCTGGTCCTTTACAGCCCTGTGTGTTGTCTGGTCCTTTACAGCCCTGTATGTGTCCTGGTCTATTTACAGCCCTGTAGTGTGTGTGTCTGGTCCTTTACAGCCCTGTAGTGTGTGTGGTCCTTTCTGTGTCTGGTCCTGGTCTTTACCAGTCCCTTGTAGATGTGTGTGTCTGGTCCTTTACAGCCCTGTAGTGTGGTGTGGTCCTTTACAGCCCTGTAGTGTGTCTGGTCCTTTACACAGCCCTGTAGTGTGTGTCTGGTCCTTTACAGCCCTGTAGTTGGTGTGTGTCTGGTCCTTTACAGCCCTGTAGTGTGTCTGGTCCTTTACAGCCCTGTAGTGTGTGTGTCTGGTCCTTTAACAGCCCTGTAGTGTGTCTGGGTCCTTTACAGCCCCTGTAGTGTTTGTGTGTGTGTCTTTACAGCCCTGCTGTGCCCTGTGTGGTCTGGTCCTTTACACAGCATCCTGTAGTGTGTGTCTTGGGTCGTGACAGCCCTGTAGTGTGTTGTGGTCCTTTACAGCCCTGTAGTGTGTGTGTCTGGTCCTTTACAGCCCTGTAGTGTGATCCTGGGGTCCTTTACAGCCCCTGTAGTGTGTGTGTCTGGTCCTTTACAGCCCTGACCGCCTGTAGTGGTGTGTCTGGTCCTTTACAGCCCAGGCCCTGTGTGTGTGTGGTCCTTTACAGCCCTGTAGTGTGTCTGGGTCCTTTAACAGCCTCTGTATGTGTGTGTCTGGTCCTTTACAGCCCTGTAGTGTGTGTCTGGTCCTGTACAGCCCTGTAGTGTGTTGGGTCTGTCCTTTACAGCCCTGTAGTGTGTGTTGTGTCTGGTCCGTTACACAGCCCTGTAGTAGTGTGTCCTGGTCTTTTACAGCCCTGTAGTGTGTGTGTCCTTGTCCTTTACAAGCCCTGTAGTGTGTTGTGTCTGGTCCTTTACAGCCCTGTAGTTTAGTGGTGTGTCTGGTCCTTTACAGCCCTGTAGTGGGTGTCTGGCCCCTTTACAGCTTCTGTAGTGTGTGTCTCTGGTCGTGGTCTTTTACACAGCCCTGTAAAAAGTGTGTGTGTCTGGGTCCTGTTACACAGCCCTGTAGTGGTACTCCTCTGTGTCTGGTCCTTTACAGCCCTTGTAGTCAGCCCTGTAGTGACTGTCATGCTGTCCTGTGTCACTTTACGCTAACAGCCCTGTAGTGTGTGTGTCCGGTGCCTTTACAGATGGGTGGTCCCCTGTAGTGTGTGCTGTCTGGTTCCTTTACAGCCCTGTAGTGTGTGTTTCTGGTCCTTTAACAGCCGCTGGTAGGGTGTTTGGTGTTACAGCCCTGTAGTGTGTCTGGTACTTTACAGCCCTGTAGTGTGTGTTTCTGGTCCCTTTACAGTCCCTGTAGTGTGTGTGGTCCTTTACAGCCCTGTAGTGTGTCTGGTCCTTAGCAATTCGCAACGGCTTCCTGTGCTGGTGTGTGTGTTCTGGTCCTTTCACACAGTGTAGTGTGTGTGTCTGGTCCTTTACAGCCCTGTAGTGTGTGTGTCTGGTCCTTTACAGTCCCTGTAGTGTGTGTGGTCCTTTTACAGCCCTGTATGTTGTCTGTCCTTTACAGCCCTGTAGTGTTGTCTCCATGGTCTTTACAGTCTTCTAAAGGGAGAAAGGTTTTGGGTTTTTTTTTTGAGAGTCAAATCAATTATAAAGACAAAAAATAACAACATTTCTTTGAGGAAAAAAAAAAACACGTTCCCTTTAAAAAGGGATTCGCGTCTTTCTTCAGATGATGTTGATTTGTGGGGAGATGGCATTGAAGTTTTCTGAAATGTCATCGCATTGCATGGCATTTCACGTTGTTTGCTGTATGTCCTGTAGCCTGGCACACACCAGGGCTTTGGATATTCATGCATGATTACAAACGTTTTGGCAGCTATGGCAGAGTTGTCCTCTATGGCAACGAAGAAAGACACGGAGCGCAAAGCACGACTGGCGGCAAAGAAAAGAGAAGACGCCCAAGAAAGGAAAGAAACAAGTGAAAAAAAAAGTTGAGACGCAGTCAGAGCTTTGTTCATGTTATAAGTGACTGAGGAAAGGACTGGAAGGTTGATGAATTCTTT
>JADBJO010029259.1:0-19247 GCA_016801955.1 Conus betulinus
GATTGTATAAACAAGAACTTGAAATTCCTAAAACATCGTCATCATCTCCTGGGCCTGAGATTTGGATCAAACCCACCTGACGGATACTCATGGTAATTCTTGTGAGTACTCATTTTGTTTTCAAAGTCTCAATCTATCTTTCATATGTTTTTCATGCATTTAATTCTTGTTGGTATTTTTTTCAAATCAGAAAATACGTGGAAATTATTCGTTATTTAAATCTCCGTTATTTTGGCGTCAGATTTGTGCACTGAAATATTTTATAACCATTAGTAAAGTTAATTCATTTTAACATCATAAAGATGTCATGCCAACTGATATCGAAAAACGGCGAAGGAAATCCAATGAAAGCAGGTCATGAGGTCGACGTGTGCGGTTCTCCTCTCGCACTTAAGAAGGCGCTTCACTGTAAAAATGAAAGCATATTAACAAACATAGAATCACTTAGTCACCAAAACAAAACAATGGTTCACAAAACTAGCAAACTAAAAAGTCACGCGCCATGCAATTGGGCCTCAGCAAGTCATTTGATCAGCTGCCGCTTGTTCTGACGTCATGAGGACCCAGACGTGACCAATAGTGTAATCGACACGGGCTATGCTCCAACACCCTCCTACTCTCCTAGTCGTTATCGCCATAGCCAAACTCGGTCGCTGCTGATTGGTCGTATGGCCGGAAGGAATGGCCAGTGTCTCTGTCATTTGCCACGCACTGGGCTGTGTAACTCTCTGTTCTTTTCGGCATTGACAGTGTCCTTGATGCCTCATGGCATCCCTGTTGCTGCTACCTTTTTATTCGATATACGTGGTCCCAAGGTCTACTTCCCTCAGACAAATATGGCACCCCACCCCACCTCCTGCTTTGCTTTTGCTACTGTCTGTCTGTTAAATTGTGAGCCATCTTATCCCACACCACCTCTCTTTTCTCAAGCATATCATGAAAATCGTGAATGCAGATTAGTCTTATTCCCTACTGGTATTGTTTGAATTTGACTGTCATGTTTTTGTTTACATGATTTTCGTCTGGCCTACCCCATGGGTACCAGCACTTTTACATTCTTTGATGTTTGATATCCTCTAACACTGTGCAAGATGTCAACAAAATACAATGAGCAGACATGTCATAGTCTTATGTTTTGTTGGGGAGAGGATGATGAAAATTACAAAGGAACGCAGACCGCCAAGTCTTGAGAAAACTTTCTAGTATATCGTTGTAGTCATCTTCATTATTTGTGGCTCTAATCTAGTTACTAATATTGACAAATTTCCTGTCTCCTCCTTTCTTACCACTGTTCTTCCATAAAGTTGATCCAGGTCGTTTTATATATGCTTCTTCAGCAGTTGGCAGTCTGTTTTGTTCAGATTCAACTACATTAAAACAACTAATTTGTTTGCATTTTTGGAATATTATTCCCAGCCCGTATTTACTGTTTATATTTTGTTGCAAACGATTGAACTCTGTTCATTCTGTACTTTTCTGTCCTGTTTCGAGTCTTCCCTTTGCACTCTAAATGCCAACATGATTCCAGCAGCAATGTCAGATTTGTTGGGCTGTTTTGTTTTGTCAGTGTTGGATCTGAGCTGATCTTGTGTACACCCATCTTGTGCTGAATATTTGAGAAGATAAATGGTTGCTTGTTCTTCTTTTTCTTTGTCATGAATATTGTTTCTTTTGGCTGAAGAAAACCTAAGAGGTCTAACGCGTTGTGTTTTGAATTGTAATTTGTTTGTCTCTGTTATCTCTGTATATTTACTTTAAATTCCTTGTAAGATTTGATCTTGTGTAGTTTTATTTCTCACTTGTTTTTTTTTTTCTAATAATGAGAGTGTCAGGGCTCTACATGATGTCACGGCCTAATCGTGTTTTACATAGCAAAAATCTTGCGTTGCTAATAGAAAATAACACCAGCCGTCTCTAAGACATGTTGGTCAAAGTGCACTCGATTCAAACAAATTCAGTGTATCCATCACTGTTCCACTTGGCATGTCTTGAAATCAGCTATCCCAACCACTTCATATACACACATTTCTCTGTGCGTGCTTCAGGAATATGAACCTGTGCCAATACAAGACATTGGAAAGGACATTCCAGCCCATCAGTGTCACACAAAACTTGGCACTTTTCTCCCCTAAGTTATACGATGATGTTGCACAATTTGACATTATTTACTTCGCTAACAAAAATGCTAGTTCTGGCCCGTGATGAAGACAAGTCCATAATGTTTTTGACACTGAAAGTACAGGGACGCTCATCACATTAGATGATAATTATTCAGACATAAAATAAAATAACATGGAACTGTCCATTGACTCTGCCCTAATGCCGCAATGTTTTTTTCTTTTTTTATTATTAAGCTTCCCCCCTTTACTCCCTCTTTCCCAGAGAGAGAGAGAGAGAGAGAGAGAGAGAGAGAGAGAGAGAGAGAGAGAGAGAGAGAGATAACGAGGGGGGGGGGGAGAGAGGAGATTTCAGTTCACAAAGGAATAATTTGATAAAAAGCACTTGTAACTTATTATGCCAATCTTCAATAGAATCTTTGGAAAATCAATAACAGATCATGTTATGGCGATTTCTACAAGAATCATCGTTTTATTTTTTTTTCAATGTTTACGTCATTTATGAATTATGAGCTGATCAGGAGCGTATTGCACATTAAACAATCTTCTGTTTCATTGGCTGGCATGAGTAGAATCAAGCCTGCTTGTAGTCATGACATCACCTTCGTTTGGATACCTCACAGTCAGTGCAAACATCAGTCTCTCTGGTTCGCCTGTCTTGACGAAGAATGTCTCTGTCCCTGCACAGAAGGTCACTATGATCAGTTTCAAAGAAACAGGTCCTGATGAAGTAGACCTCAAGGTTTACCGTCATTGCACTGGATGTCATGATTCAGATGGCCGTGTCAGAAAAAGAAAAAACTCTTGTCTGGTCCAGACTGTCGGACATTAAGTCTGATTTTGCTCATGTTGTCCAGGCTACAGTTCTTGTTTTTGTTATCAGAAGGCGATCTTGCATGAAAACCAAATCTGAATGCTTTAGACTGCTCCTCTCTCTTTTTCCCTGAGCCTAAAGCACCTCACATGTTATCTGGTGGTTTATGGAACTGTTCTGTAGATCACTACGGCAGTTTTCATCACCACATGGCATGTAACCATCAGACAGAGTGCGAAGATGGACGGGATGAAACAGAGCACTGTCCCTTCAGTAGTTCTAGTTGCAAGGGCTTAGTGGCATTTTGTGATAGTTGCTACAAATTTGTGAAAAATCCTAATATTTCTGCAATATATGGAACTGATATTCTTGAAATTGGTAACATATTCTGCAATTCACTTGGGGGCAGGTTCAGGTTTCCACGGTGTATGTGTGATTGGCTTGGTCCCATTAAAAACATAACAAGGATGCATAGCTCGAGGCTGTTAGAGCTTTGGATGGGCGGCAGTTCAACGACATCTCACTGCCAAACATGTACAGGCATGAAGTTCTGAGTGGGCGTTCTGCCATTTATCATTTCAAAAGGACTGGGCCCTCCTGGGGTGTTCATGACATAGGTGAGAAGGAGTGTTGGGCAACAAATGGTATTAGACTACACCATGCTTTTGATAGTTGTGTTTTAGGAAAGGTAAGCTTATTTAAAGGGTTAGTTTGTGAATTCAAGCCAAATAAGACTGAAAAACACCCACATGATTCCAAAACGATTTCTTTGCACAGCACTTATATTTGGCACGCAGAAAAACAATACATTATGACGAAGTGCCCCCAAGGTCACATGACTCACGCTTTTCTGTTATGTGGCTCGAATCACTATAAAGGGTGCGGAGAAAGTCTTTTGGATTGTGATTATTCTGATCAATTGTCACTTGTAAATAGAATGCGGTCAGCAGATCATCTTGCCCACGTTTCCTCCCACTTTAACGTGTAATGATGGGGTCACTTCATTGCCATATACACTGGTGTGTGACTTCATAACAGACTGTCAGGACAAGAGCGATGAATTGGTCTGTGTGTATCCTGTTTGTACCAATACATTTACATGCAGTGATGGTGAGTGTTTGCCATTTAATTATGTATGTGATCAAATTTCCCAATGTCAAGATGACGCTGATGAAGACAATTGTAACAGATTTAGGATAATCCAGTTTGATGTTTCATGTATCCCAACTCCTACAGTTATCAATTTTAATGGCATCGACCATTTCATCCCAGCTGCAATGAAAGACAATGAGTCTTGTCCTGACAGCCACTACCGCTGCTGCCCTGCCTCGTCAATGACTGTCTGCCTGTCTATACACGTTGCAATGGAATATACGACTGTCGACCAACAGGACGAACAGGGATGTGAAGGTCTGAAGTGTCCCGGATTTTTCAGGTGCAGAATGTCAACCGTCTGTGTACACAGTGACCACCTGTGTGATGACTGGCCTCACTGTCCAATGCGTGATGATGAATTTGTTTGTGGCTTGACCTGTCCAGTAGATTGCCTGTGTCAAGGCCACACATTCCTGTGTTTTAAGCCTTTCTCCACTGCACCATTCCCTCATCTCCGCTACCTGGATGCAACTGGTTCAGGAATGACACTGTCTGATGTAAATAATCATGTTCGCCTCTTCAAGCTGATTCTTGCCAACTGTTCACTTATCTTCATACCTAAGCTCAACATGCCGAATCTAAGGATTCTTGACCCTTAATGGCAATAACTTTCACTGCATCAATGTAACCAGTTTTGTAAGCTCCATAAATCTTCAGGCACTGTCCCTATCCCACAACCCACTAACTTTACTCTACACACATCCTTCTTCTGCTTCTCTGCAACATTCATTGATGTAGTGGATCTCTCTTACACATTTTTGACAGAACTCAAACCCGAAGTATTTTCAGTCTTTCCCAACCTGTTGAAACTGAATGTGACTTTTACTTTTATCCATACTATTAGTGCAGATGGTTTTCAGTCCATACAACGCTTGCAAGAACTATATATGGATGGCAGTCCAGTGAAAACGTTTCCTCTTGATTTATTCAAGGAGCTCTCTCATTTACGGGTCATATCAACAAACAATTACAGACTCTGTTGCAATGAAATACTACCCAGTTACTTTGATAAGGCATCATGCATTTCTCCAAAAGATGAGATTTCAACGTGTAAAGATTTAGTGCCATCATGGACATATCGTGTGTTTTTATGGCTTATCAGCTGCCTGTCCTTGACTGGTAACCTTTTCTGTTTGTGTATACGTCTGTTCAAAAAGACCATGACCTCTACGACTGGGTTTAGTGTGTTTGTCACAGCCTCACCATGGCTGACTTTCTCATGGGTGTTTACATTGCTATCCTTGGGGAGGCTGATGTACGATTCCGTGGCCGATATTTCCATTATGATGACAAATGGAAAACGAGTGCCACCTGTAAAGCAGCAGGTTTTCTGTCTCTGTTGTCGAGTGAAGTGTCAGCTCTGATTATCTGGCTTATCACACTGGACCGCTTCATTGTTCTTCATTTTCCTTTTAGCACTTTACGATTTCAGAGATACTCAGCAGGAGTGGCATGTCTGTTGACTTGGATATTGGGTTGGTCTCTAGCAATGATACCATTGCTACCATTTACATCACACTGGGAATTTTACAGTCAGACAGGCGTTTTGTATTCCACTGCCAACAATGAGGCATGAATTCAAAGGCAAAAACTATTCTTTAAGTATTTTAATCATCTTTAACTGTTTTATTTTCTTATTGGTCTTTACTGGTCAAGTCCTTGTCTATTGGTCAGTACAAAACAATGCCTTAAAAATCAACACAACAAAGATATCACAGGATATGACCATAGCCAGACGATTAATTACTGTGGCAATGACTGATTTCATGTGCTGGGCGCCCATTGGAATATGTGGTGCTTTGGTATCAGCAGGTACTTCAATTTCTGCAGAAGTGAATGTGGTCCTGGCTATATTTGTTTTACCATTAAACTCTGCAGTAAACCCTTTCATGTATACATTCAACACACTGTCAGAAAAACGAAAAAAGTCCCAGGAAGCTAGACTTTTAAAGTTTTTAAGTTTACACACTGAATTAATTGCCAGCAAATAGGCCTGAAATATATGTTGTGCAGTGCTACTTCATTCTATTGTATCGCAGTGCACTTGAAGAAATGACTCGAATGCGTATTAGTGTGATGGTGTTACGGTGTTATGGTGGCTCCGTTTCTGGCAATGCGGTATCATATCCATTGTGTGTGATGAACGTAAATCCTGTGATGTTGTCTTCACAGTATTGAATACCACTTCATGCTGCAGTCAAGGAAACTAGAGCCACTAGGTTAAGATGTACAAACCTATGGATGCGGGTGGCAGAAGACAATATGCAGCTTGTGTGCCAGTTATCACAACTCAAAGAAAACAAAGGAACAGGGAAAAGTATTCAGACCACTTCAAACATCTCTACCAGTAACAGTAGACAGTAAACTTCTGTCACTGAAAGAAATGAATGACTATTGTAAGTACAAAAAAAGCTCGAAAAGTGTGTAACATTTGTTCATCGGAAGCTAGATTCCGCAAAATAATGTATTGTTAGCAGAGCTGTTCACTGCTGGTTTTGAACTTAAATTATTACACCATGGCATGATTTTAAACGGGTATAGAAATGTACCAGGGTGTAGGGTACCCAGCTAACCCTTAATTATTCTACAGTCTGCTGAGGTGTGTCTTCAAATGCTAGAAGAAAGAATATTTCACAAACCTGGGAAAAAAAAAAAAAACATAAAGAGAGCTTGGTAGCAGTAAGTCTTTAGTGGGAACCCCCATCCCTCTCCCACCCTCAGACAATCGATTTCGGCCTGAACTCCTTACACTGAAAAAAGGGCCGGCACAACTAGGTCATTACTCATAAATGCCCTTCACCATACTAGCATGCTTCTCAGTCTACTGGATGCGAAATTGTTCTTCTCTGCTTCGTGTGACACGGTGTGTTCAATCGAAATTGTTTATTTCAGTGAATCTAAACGAAAAAGAGTACCTTGTCACATGTCACTGTTTCTGATGAGATGAGAGCAGTAGAGGTATCTTATATGAAAGGTCATCCATTCCATCCAGTAAATCCTGCTAGCATTCTCTTGATGTTGCAGCTGCTCCAGACTATGGGTTGGAACCCATTAGTGTAGAAACTCGTTGCTCGAGCTTCTATACGCATTGTGTTCCCTGTACCAACCATGTGAGCAGTCTTCTTAGTCAGTAGGCTATGTGTCCGTGTGTACTATCCGTCGGTTAACGTTACTTTGCTTGAAGTCAAGACAGGTCCCATCGTTTATCCTTCCCGCCAGAGTGAGCACGAAGGCTGATCTGATTTCTCTCATAAATTATGACTTTGTTTGAATTCGAGATAAGTCATATGCACATCTGGAATGTAGCGGATTGCAGGAAGTGTTATATGCCACGTTTCATTCCAGCTGAGAATTCTCTTTGGGGCGTGTCTTTCTACATAGTTCTTTGCCCTGTTGGCCTTGCTGGACTCCCATGGCATGCCTTTCTTTGTTCAACACCTGCGTTAGTATGTCTCTCTCTGCGTTTCATATTGCCCCTGATCATTACTAGAGTTCTGTTATTCTCAGTCTCCATCTGTGGGGTTGGTCTGTGTCCTGTTATTTCCTTCGACAGGAGGAATGTTCTATTTTCTGCCAGTCTTAAGTTTGAGCTAGACTGATCTCACACAACCGTATCTCCCGAGTTATCATGCATTGTCAGTTATCTTGCAGGATGAATTCAATGGTACCTTCAGCTTTGCTTGACGGCTGCGAATAGCAGCTCTTCTGTCACCTTGTTACATTTCCTTGACCTTATTTAGGTACCCGATTAAGCTGGGTGGGCAGAGAGTATTTTGACACCGCAAAATCTTACATCAAGAGTGGTTCGAACTCACGAGTGATAGTCCCACAGACGAACACACTAACGGTTACTTTATGACACCCCCTCCCCCACCTCCCTAAACATGGTTCATAGCACTGTCACAACAACACAGAACAAATTCGTGAAGTATACGTTTAAAGCTTTTGTATCACCTGTAGATACTGTAGTAGCCCTTGCTCTGTGTCACAGGCTCTGGTGGCATTTTTTTTTGCGCTTGATGGACAAATGCAGCTATGAAAGTATACAAATGTACACACACATACACACACACACACACACACACACACACAGAGAGAGAGAGAGAGAGAGAGAGAGAGAGAGAGAGAGAGAGAGAGACAGAGAGACAGAGAGAGAGTATTTTTTCTAATAATATCATACAAGGATAGTAGCACATTAGAACTCATGACCGTAATAGTAACCACAAAAAATGAGGACAACAGAAAGTACTGTGGAAAAAAAAGAAACAAAGCATACACAAGCAGCAGCGTAAGGTGACTATTGCTCATTGGAATAATAAGCATTACTCATGAAATGCAAATTTACATGAACATGCACGCTTACATACGTACGTACATGCATACGTACATACATACATGCATGCATGTATACATACATACATACATACATACATACATACATACACACACATACTTACTTACTTACTTTAATTACATACATACATACATATATACATACGCATATACATACCACATACATACATGCATACATACATACATACATACACACTTGCATTCATGTATTATACATGCATAAACTGTACCATCACCTACATGATGTAGACTCATGTCTATGCCTCAAGACTTCATGGTCTATACTTAGTACACAGATGAGCATTTTTCAGCATTTGTTCAATTAATACAAGTGAAGAACAGTTTGAAATGACAATAGACAGTTTTTATTTTAGGAATAACCGAAAAACACCACGCGCACTGTCTCTTATTCTTTCCACTTCTAATTCACAACAACTTGACCCTCCCGCTTAGTGCCCCCACCCCACTCCCCCCACACTCACCCCATCTCTGCCTCCTCCTCCTCTTCTTCTCTTTGCGTATGTCTACCCCCATTGCGAATGTTTTTTTTTTTTTTTTCAAATTATGGGGGTGTTATTGCCTCATCATAGAAGCAAGAGTTATCCTTCCTGTTCATTATTCACTATTTACTTTTTGCCTCATTTAAGTTTCCCTTTCATTTCAGTCAAACCGAGGTTTGTACTTGTTTCCGTTCTCGTGTCTGTTCTGTTTGTCAATGCTCAAACTTTAAAAGACCATGCTGGTGCTGAATAATCTTGATCTTTCTTCATTCATTTCTTCAGTTGTTTTTGCTGTGTGCATGTTTCATTTGAGGGGCACATGGGCAAGCTTGGAGCATCTTTTCTAGGGGATATCTCCTTGTTTGCTCTGTGTGCCTTGTCTTGGCAAATACGCTTGATGACTGGTGCCATATGCAACATTCTTTGGTGTTATGGGCATGTCATTGTCTCATCAGGGGAGCAAGAGTTACCCTTCTTGAGTGTTCATCTTTGCTGCTTACTGTTCCCTGCCTCATTCAATATTCTTAAATTTTACCACTGAAACCTCAAATGCCTGTTATCTTGGCTGGGAGACTGAGACAGGCTGTAGATGCTTGGCCTGGCATCACATCAGACTCAGAAATTTTGAACATGGTCGCAGGGGTAAAGGCTGAATGGGACTGCCATAAACCAGTTATAAATCTACAATGTACATATACCAGTTATAAATCTACAATGTACACAACCAAGCGTAGTGAGTCAGAAACAGCGTGAACATTGCCCGGGATAAGTCATTTACCTAGTATTTACCAGGGGAAATAAGATGGCTCTCATCGTATAATTTCAAACTAAAAAAAAAACGAATTTAGATGGAAGCTGTCACTATTTCAATATCGGATACCCTAAACCCAAAATGGATTCAAATCGCAAAAGACTTCCTTATGCCCTCTATCGATTTGAAAGATGCTTATGACAATGCAGCAAATCATGCAGAGCACAGCGAACTGCTCAGATTTCTTTCACGGTACAAACTATCTCACTTTCTTGCTTTTACCCAATGGCTGATTTAATGACTCCTCATTTGGTCACAAAGCTGTTTCAGCTTATCTACGCTTCCCTCAGGTCATTGTTGGTTGGATGCAAAAACATGCATGGAAAAACATCACAGAGAGTACGGCCTTACTTCGGCAATTAGAGCTTGTTGTTCACTGGTCAGCCACATTATATTGCAGTTGACATAGACTTCGTTACCATGAAAACCACACCAGCTGTACAAAGCTTCTCAGTAAGCACATCCATAATATATATAAGGCTGTCCAAACTATAGGGCAAACCGTGGCCAGTGATCAGTCACCATGCAAGGAATAATTTAAAAAAATAACTGACACGTATCTAGGCGTGGAAGTGTTATGGATGTTACCACGACGATGCTGTTGGGTCGACTTATACATGTGTCCGCCCATCAGCAACTCGAAGTAGCTCCATTAACCCTCCCTTCTGCGTATATATCGGGGATCACGCCTTGTCGAAGTCTCGTGCGTGCACTGGTGGATCATTGTCCACATGTTCAGCTCTACCCAACAGCATCTTCCTAATCATCACTATTACCCTTTAAAAAAAAAAAACAGGCAAATTTCACATACATTTTTTCTTCGATGACATAGGGGAATGTTGTGCCATTTGCAAACTCCAGATAAATTACCAGCAGGTGGTCCTCAACCATGCAATCGTGGTTCAAACCACGATATTCAAGTTCTAGTTCCAATTGTCTCATGGATCAGTTTCAAAGTGCTTTCCATTCAATAGGTAACAAGACAAGTTTCCGTACGTGTACGTGTCCAGTCCCGTGCCAATGTGGAGGCGAGGATTGAGAATGTAACTTTGTGCTGGACATGGCGTTCATGGATGCACAAGCAAGCACATAGCTCCCATCCACAAATCAGTCACGCTAATGAACTATGTCCTTGGGTGTGAAAACATAGTACCTGGACTTCATGCAGGATGGTGATTTACTAATGGGTTCTGCAGAAAGCTATGGAGGGATAGAGGCTGTACCAGTAGTAGGCCTCTGTTGTCATAGCTGACCATGGATAGAGTATATCCCACCTAATA
The DNA here is from genome assembly GCA_016801955.1 of Conus betulinus. Lineage (NCBI taxonomy): Eukaryota > Metazoa > Mollusca > Gastropoda > Neogastropoda > Conidae > Conus > Conus betulinus. The sequence goes on from JADBJO010029259.1 coordinate 11,031, forward strand.
TTTAGCTATCTGTCTAGGCTGTCTGCTCGACCTGAGCAGCGTCGTCTGTGACTGTAGAGACGGATGCGAGAGTGGCAGTCTTTGTCACAGTGGTGACATTTATATGTTGATACTGGTTGGTTGGCTGTCATCCCCTTTCTACGGGCTCGTTTTTTGCTGCAGCAGCTGTCATTTAGTCTCCGCCAGTTTACAGCTATTTTTTTAAGAGTGCTTCTCCAGCTGTTGCAGTCTTCCGCATGCTCCTCCCCCAGGACTCTGTGTCGATCTCAAGCGCCTTCTTGTCTCTTTTGCAGACGTCTTTGTATCTCAGGTGTGGGTGGCCAAGGCTGTGTCTTCCCGTGGCAAGCTCTCCATAGGGGACGTCTTTTGTGATGCGACCATCCTCCATGCGGTGAACGAGGCCCAGCCAACGCAGCCAGTGCTGTATCAGCAGTGTATACATAGTAGGGAGTACAGCGCGAAACAAGACTCCGGTGTTGGTCACCTTATCCTATCAGGAGATGCTGAGTACACGCTGAAGGCTTCTGAGGTGGGAAGGAACTAAGCCTCTTCTCCTGACGAAGATGCGTGGTCCATGTCTCACTGCCACACAGCAGGGGCAGAGAATGCAGGCGTAATACACAGCCATCTTTGTGTTTGTGATCAGCTTGGGATTTGTCCACATTCTACGTGTAAAGCAAGCAAGTGTTGTGGCTGATCTCAGTCTCAAGGAAGAGGTCATCAATGATGATGGACCCAAGGTAAGTGAATTGATGGACTGCATCGAGCTCATCGTCATCAATGTGATGGCTGGTGGTGACGGCGTGTCTTGACCTAGGACATTTGTCTTTTATAGGCTGATAGTCAGACTAAAGTCTTTGCAGGCCTGGGAGAAGCGGTCCATCAGCGACTGCAATTCCCACCTGGTGTGGGTCGCAATAGTGGCATCATTGGCAAACGCATATCTCTTACGAGGGCTTTGCAGACCTCTGTCCTTGCTCTTAGGTGGGCAAAACTGAAAAGCCTGCCATTTGATCTGGTCCACAGGTAGAACTCCTCTTGCACTGTGCTGAATGCATGCTCAGGAGGAGAGCAAAGAAGATCCTAAAGAGGGTGGGGCAAAGACAAAAGTCTTGTTTGACTCGTTTGCTGCGTATGTCGAAGGGTATTATACTGCACAATCCCTTTCATGTTGGAGTGGATGGACTAAATTAAGCTGTGCAGTTTGGGGGGCGGGGGCGATCTTTCAGAGTGCCTAGAAAAGACCATCTCTGCTGACTAGGTCGAAGGTCTTGGTAAAGTCAATGAATGCGACATATAGGGGCATCCGCTGCTCTCTGCACTTCTCCTGGAGTAGGTGAAGGGAGAAGACCATGTCTACCATGGACCTCTCTGCTTGAAAGCTACACTGTCATTCTGTGTAGACACGTTCAGCCAGCTTCTGTTGGCGGATCAGGAGGACCCGAGCATAGACTTTGCAGACGATGCTAAGAGGAGATATGCCTTTGTAGTTATTGCAGTCACTCCTTTTCCCTTGTTTTTGGACAGGGTGACAATCTTGGCATCTCTCATGTCCGGCAATACAGCTCCCTCATTCTAACACTGACAGAGGACTGCGTGCAAAGGGTGTAGAAGGGTTGTCTTCCAGTGTTTGACGAGATCTGGAGGAATGCCATCATTGCCAGGTGCCTTGCCTGATGCCAAGCTGTCAATGGCCTTGCTGAGTTCGTCCACGGTTGGCTCTACATCAAACTCTTCCATGACTGGGCATGCACTCGATGGCATCAGGGCTGAGGAGATCACTGTATTCTCTCTGGAGTAGAGGTTGGAGTAGAGCTCCACCCATCTCTCCATCTGCTGAACGGGGTCATCGATAACTTCCCCAGTGAAGGTTTAGACGGGAACCGTCTTGCTCTGTGTTGGTCCCAGTGCCTTCTTGATGCCATCACAATCCCTCTCTGTTTCCTTTTTCAGCGGCTGTCTGCATCTCCTCGCTGAGCTCTGTTCAGAACTCATTGGCGCAGCGCCTGGCATTGAGCCTGGCAGCCCTGCAGGTTCTTCTGGTTTGGTGACCGCCTGTACCTAACGACTGTGGGGCGCTTGGCTTCAATAAATTGGAGTAATTTCTAACAATCTGGCCTCAAACCAGTCCTGAGACCTTTCGACCTTTTCTTCCAAAAGGTAGCCAGGGCAGTGCGGTGCATGGTGTCTCGTAAAGTGTCCCATCTCCCCGTGGCAGTCTCAGGGTTGCAATGCAGCATATTCTCTCTCAAAGGCCTCTGTGAACTGTTCCACAAGATCTGGCTGAGACATCTTACTGACGTCGATACGAAAGCCCCCTTGTTTCTTTGAGCAGTGGAACTTCTTTGGTCTCAGCCTGATCCTGCAACATACCAGAGAGTGGTCCGTGTCGCAATCCGTGCTATGGTAAGAGCGAGTGTGGAGACAGCAGAGCATCATACCAGGATAGATCCAGTTGGTGCCAACGCTTTGAACGCGTGTTCTCCAGGAGACTGTTTGTTGATGCTTCGTCGTCTTGAAGGAGTTACCGATGCACAGTTCGTGACAGGTGCAAAACTCAAGCAGTCGCTGTTCGGTCTCATTCATTTTCCCTACTCCCCACGGGAGATGTTCCTTACGGTAGATGCAAGATTTTCTTAGAACTCATCCATGGCATCTGGAGTGGTGGACAGAGTTGAAGCATATACGCTGACAAGGGTGAAGGCCTTCAGTGATGCCGAGGCAGTGAGTCAGAAGTCACTCCGAGCTGCCCGCTGCCTGGTTCTATCATATTCAGCAGGCTTGTTCTTTACAGCAAAACCTACCCCATACTCTCTCGGAGCATCAGAGCACTTTCTTGCCAGAAGAAGCTGTGGTCCCTCTCCTTCAGTGTGCCTGTGTCAGCCAGCCATGTTTCCTGCAGGGTGGCGATGTCCATATTTAATCTCTTAAGTTTGTTGTTTATGACAGCTGTTTTTCTAGTGTCGCTGATATCGTGAAGGTCTTGAGAAAGCCAGGCATTTGAACTTCCAATTATAGCACTGATCCCTTTCTTGAAGTTTCCTTCTTGCCTGGCGCAGTAGTTTACGACCAGCGTGTCGGATGTGCTAATATCCATGCACCCAATGAAGAAGCCAGGTCGTGGCGGGCAAGCGCCTTATTGGCTGGGGGCTGCCCAGCTTAGGCGGGTGGCAGCTGTCTCGTAGATGCAAAGATCTCTCCCATCGTCGGAAACACCCCCTAGCGGCGCGCTCTACGCCAATTGAGCGCTGACTTAAAACCAAAGTCAGTTGCTTCCCGTGTTGTGTCGACGAAAGTACCGAAGCTGGAGTGTCCTCTGGATGGATGCACAGATGTAAGTCTGGGCATTGTAATATGGAGGACAAGCTGTTGCCCAAGCAGCTTTGCCCCCCCCCCCCCCCCCCCACTACACCTCGCTGACAGATTTAAAGGAAGAGCAGGGCTGTTACAGTTTGGTGCCAGCACGGTCGCAGGAGCTGCCTGGGTGTTAGAAAGTTTGCCATTCAACTGCTGTTGGGGATTCACTCCAATTTTTTTGGTAGGGTTTACTTCTTTAGCTAGGGTGCCGATTTAGTCGCCAACAAATGTAAATAAAAAAAAATACTATTCCACTGGAATAGCGTAAAAGAAAAATAATCTGTAGCAAAACGCAAAACTCATGACATTCTGATAATGTGTGTGTGTGTGTGTGTGTGTGTGTGTGTGTGTGTGTGTGTGTGTGTTTGTTTGCGTGCGTGCGTGCATGGGTGTGTGTGTGCGTGTGTGTGTGTGCGTGTGTGTGTGTGTGTGTGTGTGTGTGTGTGTGTGTGTGTGTGTGCGCGCGCGCGCGTGTGTGTGTGTGTGTGTGTGTGTGTGAAAGGCTTAAAGAAGTGTGAAGTTTGTATAAGCCTGTAGCTGTGGATGTGTGTGTATGTGAGTCTTAGAATGTGCATATATGCGTGGATCACACTGCATATATGCCAACGTGTTTAATGCCAACTTTGCAAAAGATGTGTCGCAGAGGACGACATGTAATACCAAAATAAACACAACTGCAATTTTCTCGAAGATCATTGACTTCTGTCCAAGTGTAGTCTATTGCCTGAATCTAAGCAACACAAACATCGTTTTTCTAGAGGCCAATCGTTCAGTGTGTAGAACTTTTCAATCTGTACAGTCTGAAAGACAGCAAGTTTTTTTGGGGCGTATGTGAGCAATTCACAACATACTGTGAAGTCCATGTACATGTACCGGCTGGTAGGTATGCTAGAGCTCATGTCAAACGACTATCAGTGTGTGGCCCCCGAAACTGGATAATAAACCTTGACAGATGTGAAAACAGGGGACTTTTAGTATGGCTGTTATCTACAAAAATGATTTGCAGAGACCATAAATTTGACGACATCTTTTTTCGTTCGGCCAAAACTGTTTACGTATAAAATCTCTAAACAATTCTTTGAGTGAAATTGATGTAAACGAAATGAATGTCACAAATGCAATCATTCGGCATACCTCTAACGATCATGGATATGTGCATGTACCCAATCTTCCTGGGAGCAATGCATATTTCAGAAGAACTGAAAGCACCCGCCGTAAGTGCCATGATGATCAGTATCATACAGGCGTATCAGCCTTATCACTGTGCTGGTGACTGGCTGTTAAAACTGACATACAGACAACCAGTCAGATGGAACCAGATTGTCTCACATGTCTGCCTAGACTGCTTCTCTCTCAGCTTCTGTCTTTGTCACCTCATGTCTGCAGATGGCGTTTCATAACAAGAGACATGATCATTCGTATCTGAAAATATATTTTGCCTTTATGTCTGTCAATGATCAACCCAGCCTCTGCCTGAAGGTTTGTTTAACTGCTCAGTAGGGCATTATGCTAAATTTGAAGGCCACCTGCATTGCAATCAGAAGCCAGAGTGTGAGGACGGACGTGATGAAACAGGACACTGTCCCTTCAGCAGTCCTGAATGCCAGGGTCTGGTGGCTTCACGTCACAAATGTTTTAAGCTGGTCATCATAGAGCGATTCACACCTTTGGCATTGTTGACTTATCTTTGCCAGGAAATGGGGGAACGCTGGCTTCAATAAAATCAAAAGAGGAAAAGAGGGACTCTACGCGTATTCTGAACAATTCTACACTTTGTCTCTGGTTTTAGGTTACACCTCAGGATGGAAAGATGTACATTTCATGTACAGCGGATTTAGGATGTGGTCTGACAACACGTTGGTCTACCACATGAATCATTTGAGAGAAACGGTGCCGTATATTCCTGATAGAACTGTAAAATCACTGAAGTTTGATTCGTTGTGTTTTTGTAAGTCGTCTAAAAGTATTCATAAAGTAATTTCTTCAAACGCTCTGTGTGAAATAAAACTGCAGTCCGTCCATCCCTCAGGAGTTGCACTGGCTCCCTTCCACTCCTTTCAACTCATCAACAAACAAACACTGCAGAGTTTATTCGTTTGTCCAAACAATCACATTTCACACACGTTTTTGTCTTGTCATCACGACAGCGTTTGTGGGGAATCGAGATATTTCTCTCTCTTGCAAATATCTTAATGTAACTGGAGATCTTATTGTTGATACTAATGTTAATTCGGAAACAGCGTTAGCCAGCTACGCTATGTTTAAATGTGATGGAGACATCATCCCAATACAATACACACTGGTGTGTGACTTCTATCAGGACTGTTCAGACAACAGCGATGAGTTATTTTGTAGCCATGTAAGACATGATAGATTTACGTGCCTCAATAGCCAGCATGTATTAACAAGCCAACGATGTAACGAGTACTCAGACTGTGTGGACGATTCAGACGAGATAAATTGTCCAGGGGATAAGATGACTCTAGGTCACTACTGCGTTCAGGTCAATGATGACTACAAAACTCGTCGTCTTTACATTACTCTGGACGGCACCGGATATTTTACCTATCATGTCATGGACACTGACTATTTTTGTCCTAGCAGCCATTACCACTGCACAACTGGTTCACTACTCTGTCTTCCTGTCTTTACTCGATGTAACGGATTTTCTGATTGTGTTATGGAGAGGATGAACAAAATTGTGAAACACCAACTTGTTGTGCTGGCTTCTACCAGTGTCGGACTTCTAAAGTCTGTGTGCATGGAGATCATCTTTGTGACGGCTGGGGGTCAGTGTCCTCAGCGAGAGATGATGAACTTCTGTGTGATTTTATCTGTCCTGAAAATTGTCTGTGTCAAGGATATGCTTTCGTGTGTAGTGATGTTTTTCCTGTTGCACTCTTTCCACAGCTTCGGTATGTGGATGCTGCAGGTTCCGGAATGTTGTTGAGTGAGTTCATCAGCAATTCATATCTTGTTTTTTTTCTCAATCTATCACACTGTTCGCTCGCGCTAACATCTCGCATGTTAACTTTCCTAACCTACTAACCATCGATCTCTCCAACAATCGCATACATACTCTGGATATAACAGGTTTACTTACTTTTCAAGTTTAGAGAATATACTGCTAAGAGACAACCCCATGAGTCAAATAAACAATCGTTTCTTGAAGAGAATCCATTACGAATTGAGACAGATGGATTTTTCACAAACGCAAATTGAAGCAGCAGGTATCTATTATTATATGTATATATTCCTCGTTTAAAGTATCTGAATGTATCTTTTTCTGCCATCAAAACCATTGGATCTATGGGATTCAAAAATGTCCCACAGCTGACTGAACTGGATATAAGAGGGAATCCCGTGATAAACTTTCCTTTCGACTTGTGGTCAAGATCCAGTCACTTAAACAGAATATTTTCATCAAAACTACAGACTATGCTGTGGACACCTGCTTCCTGTCCACTCCAGTCAATCAACATGTGTGACCCCCCAGACCACACTCCCTTCATGTACAACACTTGTGCCAAATGAACTGTACAGTATTTTCTTCTGGTTGTGTAGCACAGTTGCCATTCTGGGAAACTTGCTTTGCTTTGTCATTGCTCCTGTAGCCAAGAGCGTGTTAAGAAGCAGCTTTTTAGTGTCGATGACTCATCTCCAGTTTTCTAATATCGGTATGGGAATTCATGTCAGCATTACTGTAGCAGCAGACAAGGTGTTTCAAGAAAAATCATCCCAAAATGAGGAGGCGTGGACAAATAGTGTGGTTTGCAAAGTGGCTGGTTTTCTGTCCTTTCTGTCCAGTGAAGTGTCGATTTGGATCATTTGGTTCATCGTTGTGGATCACGTGTTGGCCCTTTGGCTTCTGAAACGCTCGTGGAAAGATAGTATGAAATGTTCATCCATAGTTTGTACATTAATCTGGATCCTTGGAACCTTGTTGGCAATGGTACCCTTTCTTCCAGGACTGTCGCACTGGGGACTTCGTGGTCAGTCTGGTCTTTGTCGTATGGCTTTGTTTGATCATATTTACTCCAGCCAAGCATTTCGTGGTTTACAGTCTGTATAGTGATGAACTTTACCTTGTGTTCAATGATTGTGGCGAGTCAAGTTCATCATCTCCAAAGTAACGCCAAAGTACAGAATACAACTTGATCCAGCAAAGAGACCGTACCATGCATCAGTTCAGCTGATAGAAAAAAAAATAGTAGTAACGAATGTTGTTTGCTGGTTTTCATTCGGACCAGTTACAGTAATGGCTTCAAACGGTGTGTCTCCATTTACGCAAATTCATGATGCCCTGACTGTGTTTATGTTGCCTCTTAACTCTGCTCTCAATCCAGTTCTGTACTTGTGGAATGTGGCCAGAGAACGACGGGGTCAAGCGACAGAAAGGAAACTGTTACAGTTGTTGAGATCACTGTAATGTGTATCATAATCAAAATGTTGTAGCTTCTACATTACGTGGGCATGTCAGCTTATTTTTGTACACTTTCATGACAATGAAATGTGTGTGGTGTGTGTGTGTGTGTGTGTGTGTGTGTGTGTTGTGTGTGTGTGTGTGCGTGCTGTGCGTGTGGTGCCTGTACAGTATGCGTTGCGCGGGCGCGCGCGCGCATGTCTGTGTGTGTATATCTGCATGTGTGTGCGTGCGTGTCTGCATGTGTGTGCGCGTGTCTGCATGTGTGTGTGTGTGTGTGTGTGTGTGTGTGTGTGTGTGTGTGCGTGTGTGTGTGTGCGTTCGTGCGAACGTGTAACTTAGAAGGGGAATCTTGCTTCCAAAACTGTGGCACCATCGTTGGGCCTATATGAGCATAGTGCCTGAAAGTTTCAAAGTTTCACAGTTTCATAGGGAGG
>JADBJO010029260.1:0-19247 GCA_016801955.1 Conus betulinus
TATTGTCTTTCAGTTATTAGGTTCTGTGTGAGCTAGTGTACTATGCGTATTACGTTTGCAACATAAATTCCAAAGAGACGTGGTTTTCCATGTTTCCCCATTCTTGCCTTTCATTCGGGCTGTACCCCCCCACCCAGCCTCTTGCGTTGTAGGGTTTGTTTGTTTTGGTGTTCGTTTTCCCTGTTCTTTTTTTTCCGTTCTGACAACCCTTCGTCCATCCGCTCCCCAACGCTTGCGCCTGAGTGATGTAGTGGTTTGGGAGCGACCATGACTATCCTCATCGTGGGACACCCCCTCCATGGCGGTTGGCTCTGATTCTTTTACTTTTAGACCGATTAATGACAGTGCCCCTCTTTGTTTAGCAGTTGTCTTAGTAACCGCTCGTTGTTCGCATGGCTGTGTTGGCATTCCCGGAAGCGCCAGTACCCTTCGTGCCTCCGTAAACCACCACTATTTTTTATCTGCTTTTTGCATGTCCGGGGGGGTGGACCCTTATGTTTATTTTTTCTCTTGTGTCAATGGCGCTATTCTGCCTCCACCGTGTTTGTTTACGTTTGTGAATGATCAATAACCGTCTATTATTTTGCTTTTTATTGCGTCGCTTATGTTGTGTGTATTTCCTATGTCACTGTTTGCCCTTGTTTTCTGTCGACTATTGTGTCTATCTTTCACATGGTACGTCAGAGCGATTTGTGTATTTTTCCATCAGTGTTCGTAGTAATGCTGATGTCTTTTTCCTTCCGTAATTTGAGAGCACGTGTACTATTTTTTGACGCTTCTTTGTTTTTTTTGAGGTATCTGGACCTATCTGTGTCGTACTATGGGAGCCAGTCCGGATTCTACGTCAGTTCCTTGTGGATATAATGCAATTGTACGGGGACACGCTCGGGTAGCTATTCGCCCCACCACTTCCCCGTTTTTGAGGCAGTGTTTCTATTAGGAGGTTCTAATCGACTCACAGTCCGCTTTTTTGTCGCTCTCGAGGTACATGCGCAGAATTTAGTTAGGATCTACATGATCCATACCTCACATCGACAGGGTATGCGAACTGAGACATTAGCCACGCGTTTATCAGCGGACTATATGATCCACTAGAAGGCGCGGAGTCATCGGCCACCCTTTAAGCTAGTGGATTATTGATGATGCATAGACAGGGCTGTGCCGCGCTCTTGTTTTTCCCAATTTCGGGGACCCGGCCCACCCCTTATTTGACTTTTCAAATACTAAGATAACGGCATCTCCATCTCACCAACATTTCCCGCCCGATAATAGACCCCTTTACTACTCGGGACCCTGCCTCCTGGGTCCTAGCAACCCTACGTAGGACTATCATCGATATAGACCAGGGATGTCGGTCAACCTGGCATTCAGAGGATCTACTATGATAATAGCAGGGTGTGTCCATGGCACCAGTAGGAATTAATACTGAGAATAGGGCTGGAAGTGCGTCCAGTCTGGCTGATATTCCACCTTGGATGAATCAATTTCAGTGGAGGAAAAAGGCAGTTTAGAAGAATCCAGAGTGAAAAATGGTTTTAAAGTGGGATTGGATTGAAGTAGTTGTGGAGGACAAGAGATTATGGAAGCATCTGGGAAAGATTACACGGCTGGGTATGCAGTGTAATGTGTGTGTGTGGGTGTGTGGTGTGTGTGTGTGTGTGTGTGTGGTGTGTGTGCGTGTGGTGTGTGCGCGCGCTAGCAGGACATGAATGATAGGTCCAAAGGTGGTATGGGTTTGGAGGACCCCATGTAAAGAGACAACACCAGTAGGTGACAAGAAGTGTAGAGAGGAATAGTTACATACCAATAAAGCCCATTCAGAAAAAACAGGTGCGTGCATGTGTGTGTGTGTGTGTGTGTGTGTGTGTGTGTGTGTGTGAGAGAGAGAAAATCATACATGTCAGTCTGTGTAAAACTCTCAAATTATGCCCAGAATGCACTAGATTGCACAGATGTCTAATTGAGAAAAAAAAAAAAATCAATTGGGAGGGAGAGGGGAAGGTAGTAATCCCCTCCCCGCTCTCCTGATCCCTCTTCGCCTCTTCATTGTCCCTTGTCAAGATTTAACCCGTATTTTCATTCTGAACTATTTGAAGCCCTTAGTAAAGTAAGAAGTCTAGCGACAATAGTGACATGTGCTGTATAGGAGTATGTCTCCAGTTCAACCAAAGTCTGCACTTAAACTGCAAGAAACATTTGTATCAGATAAAATCAATGATAAGAAATAATCTATGTTAAAAAAGATAAAAAAGGCAAAGGAGATTTTCATAACCATAGAGAAATGTAGGTGCAGTGACTGGAGTGAGAGATGGTGTTGCATGAAGCCATGAACATTCAGACCTGACTAGCATTGCAGCCTATAACTTCCACAGTCTGTGTATGCATGCACATGTCTACCACTCTGGATTCAGTTCTCACAAGAGACTATGAGTACACATGCATGCTGACACACATGCACACACGCACACACATATGTATCTTGATCTTGCTTTCTTCTTTCATACTCCTGAAATCTTGTCGTCTAGGTTTTTGTTACAAAATATTGCCTCTCTTCTGGGCCAGGTCAGAGTATGAATATGAATTTGCTTCTAAAAACAAGTTGAAATAATTTTACAAAATAGTTATCCAACCAAATACCTCTTATTATATTGGAACGTGGCCGTAATAATTAGATCTTGTTAAAAACAAATTTTGGGAGAGAAGGGAAAGCGTGCCTTGTAAGCAGAACAGCCAGGGTGATGACCCTTGACATATATGGCCTGTCACTTGATTCATTGTAAGTTTCAGTTTCTGCACCTTCCCTGAAAAGCAGGAGGACATCCATGTGTTTACACAGAGAAATGTTTGGTCAAACTGGTTTCAGTCAGAAAATCACTTTCTCTGTCACATGTATGGCATGAAGTGTGACTTTTTCAAGTGCTGATGTGACAAGGTGTGAGTGGAAGCATGTGTCAGTTGAAGTGTTCATCCTGTCAGGCTCAACAGTTTCAAGTCCTGATCTACTGAGGTTTGAAAGAAACCGTGTGTCAGATCCAGATTGAAGCAGATAACTCTGAAGTGTGTCCATTGCAAGTCCTGATTTTATTACGTATTCTTATGAGCGCAAGCAAGTGTCTGTTTCAAATCCTCTTTCTGTGTTCCAGGTGCTGATTTTACTGATGAAGAGAAGTGTCCACAAGAACAGTCTCGTCTCAATTTAGAGAAACAGATCAGGGAGGCTGCTGATGGCAAGCAAAGGTAACAACATATCTGTTGACATGTGTTTAAAGGTTAATGCTAGACCTTCCATACCAAACAGAGAGAAAATGAGGGATGTAACTTGTTAGGCATTGTTCTGGTGTCACTTGTGCAAAACTGTGCTAGCTTTCTGGAAATTTCCAGTGTCAGATTTACAAGGAGTGTTCCAAAAGGTTTGTCCCTATATACTGCCATTTTGAACCACTTGCTGCACAGATTTCTAGCTTATTTCTGATCAGAATTTGTACTTGGTGCTATGTGTGTGAACAGAACGGGAGGAATTGTACCATCAGCTGAATTTCAGGGCCAGGAGTGTTTTGTTCTTTCCCCAAATTCCCTCCCTTGGTTGGCATTCTACCTGAGAAGTAATGCAAAATACTGTGTAGAAACTACATTGCCCCGTGTTGTGTGTTTAAAGGCACATTGTGTATGACAGTGCCAGTGCCATGATACTAGGATCTCTGATTGAGTGAGAGGTACTGTTGTGTCCTCCGGGAGGGGAGGCTGTCTCCTGATGACTTGATGTGACTTGTTCCCTGTGCACTGTGCTGCAGCAGAACCAACATGTGTGTGCTGTGAATGGGGCAGCTGGAGGCTGTCTCCTGATGACTTGATGTGACTTGTTCCCTGTGCACTGTGCTGCAGCAGAACCAACATGTGTGTGGCTGTGAATGGGGCAGCTGGAGGCTGTCTCCTGATGACTTGATGTGACTTGTTCCCTGTGGACTGTGCTACAGCAGAACCAACATGTGTGTGGCTCTGAATGGGGCAGCTAGAATGGCTGGCCTGAGAGTAACATTACTCTGAGGACCAGAAAGACGAGAGAGACACTGTCCCTCCCACCCCCCCCACACCCCCAAGGAAAAAAAAGGTGTCACGGTGCAGTTTGACCTTCTGGGAATTTTGGAGCAGTTTATCATTGTAGAGCAACAAAGCAGTGGTAAAAGCACAGCTGATCCTACTGTATCTGAACCATTTTTGAGGTGGCTAAATCTTTGCCTGCACACAGGGAATGAGTGTACTGTGAGGGACTGTGAAATTGAGATTTGATTTGGAGGTTTAATCTTCTAAGCAGATGACAGGATGCCTAGATCACCTTTCATACAAGATTAAATGCTCAGTTTTATGCAGAGAAACTTTAATGTTCTCACTGAAATACAGACAGAATATCAACTGATGTTCATGTATAGACAGCAGGCGTTTTGTCATGTTTTCTTGTCTTCACTCTCGTATAGATATTTTAGCTGTGGACAGCAAGAATTAAGGTGTAAAAAAACACACACAACTATCAGGTTTCCTGGATCACAGATCACTTGCCTTTGCAGTCTTCCTCACTGTTATTTACAAACAAATTATTTATTGTATAGTAATTATTTCTTACTTTGTATACATGTGTTTATCAGTCAGCCATCTGCCCCCCCCCCCCCCCCCCCCCCCATTCTTCATCTCCTGTCACAGAGTGGAATGAGGAATGCTTGTAAAGGGATCTGTCAAATCTGTCTCATGAATGTATGGAGGCATGTAGGTTATTAGTGTATTCTACCAACTCTTTCTATTGCTCACTCACACACCACCCTATGACATGAATGTATGGAGGCATGTAGGTTGTTAGTGTATTCTACCAACTCTTTGTTAGTGCTATTCTACCAACTATTTCATTGCTCATTCACACCACCCTATGACCTGGCTTCACGAACAGTGTACATTTGATAAACAATGAAAAGATGGAGATGACTCTTTAGCTCATGAACAACATCAATATACAAAACTAATTTGTTTCTGTCCACATGTGTTCGCAGTCATGCTCCCTGTTATGCTGGAAAAGAATTCATTACACTACTCATGATACAAAACAATAACAACAAAAGAAATTTCTAAGACTTTCAAAGAAAGTGAACAGGTGAGTCCTTCTGGATAAAAATTAAATCTCGTCGGAATTTCCATCACTGGTCAGGTGTGTCGTCCAAACTGGAGTAGGCACGCACACACACATAAAGAAAAACGCTCCTTGTGGTGATGATCATCAATCACTTGTGCGTATGTATGCGCTGTCATGCGTGGCTGTAGGCACATCAGTCCGTTTGGATGCGTGCATGAAATTGTGTGTGAAAAAGAATAATACTGATAGAGTGTCCTGTCACCTATTCACTGATCTGCTTTTCTAAGAACTTGATGCTTCCAAGGTAAACGGCAAACCATGGTTTAGTGTACATTTCTTCTCCTTCAGAGAATTTCAGAAGCCAGCCTCACACTTCCAGTGGATTAGGCCCAGGGTCATCGAGTTTTCTTTGGTCTCACTGACTGAATCAGTTTATTGTGAAATAATCTCTGTCCTAAGCTGGTTAGCAGTAATAATTGTGCATCTGTGCTTTTGCTGTATGTGTGTTTTGGGTTTTTTGTTTTTTTTTTTAATCATTTTGTTTCTTTCACAGTTTTGGTATAATGTAGTTATTGTTGGTAGATGGTGTATATGTATAATTCATCGGCTGTTTTTATAATCAGTTTCTTTTTTTTTCTTTCTTTCTTCTGTTTTTTTGTTGGTTGTTCCTTGTTGGTAAGGGGATGCACTTTGTCGTTTTGAGACCTGATCCTGTTCACATCTTTCTGTGCAAACACAAGTTTTCATCCATCACTTTGGATCAATTCTGCTGAGCTGAAGGTGTCGGCAGACTCTTTTTTTCTTTTCAGCTTAGTCTTCAAAGCATAAGTGGTTACTTTTTTCTTTCTTTCACAGTTTTGGTGGAGATATATAATTATACTATGTATGTATATGATTTTTAAAAGTAAAATGACTTTGTTTTCATAGGTTATCTGTGGGAAGCTTTTTTTTTTTGGCAGGATTGTTAAGCTTTTTTTTTTTTTTTTTTTTTTTTTTTTTTTTGATGGAAATATTCTTTGACGGTGTTTATGATTTATTTTGGAATTGTGAATGACATGGAATTTTAGTAATTGTGTATGTTTCGTAAATCTTGTGTGCTTTCATTACCTTGTGGTATTTTACTAAAACAAAATCAAACAACAAATGTCAACAAAGTGACAAAGGAAAAATGGAACACACTAAGAGGACATCTTGATGCACAGCAGAGGGTGTGTTGGTATCTTCAGTCAGGATCATGAACACAGACCAGTCACTGTGGCACAGCAGAGGGTGTGCTGGTATCTTCAGTCAGGGTCATGCACACAGACCAGTCACTGTGGCACAGCAGAGGGTGTGTGGTATCTTCAGTCAGGGTATCTTCAGTCAGGGTATCTTCATGCACACACAGACCAGTCACTGTGGCACAGCAGAGGGTGTGTGGTATCTTCAGTCAGGGTCATGCACACAGACCAGTCACTGTGGCACAGCAGAGGGCTTGGTGTCACAGAGTCACTGTGGTACAGCAGGGGTGTGCTGGTATCTTCAGTCCATGCACACAGACCAGTCACTGTGGTACAACGCTTGTGTCCTGAGTTACAGTGGGTTGGGAGAGTCCTGGTTACAATCCTATTGGAGACATTCTATTGGAGTGAGGCTTCTGTCAGTTGGTTTGGGTTTTTTTTTTTCTTTTCTTCTTTTTTTCCTTTCCTTTTTTTTTTTTTTTTTTGTTTTTTGTTTTTGACATCTCAGATTGTGTTGCCCTTTACCTCCTGTCTTTTGGTCATCAGGGGTCCATTTTGCCCTCCCCTCCCATTCTTGTGGTTAGTTTGGGTCACAATCTGCAGCGTCAGCACTCCCATGGAGGCTGCCATTGAAGGAACATGCTTCGTTTTCTTCCGTTGCAGAGACTGCTCTTTGAATTGGAGTCCATCTAGTTCTAGTGGTCAAGTGGAGTTGATTAGGTTATGTTCTGCTCATAGTAGGTCAGAGTAGGTGTGGCTGAACTCCACCCAGTGGATCAGCAGTGCTACAGTGCCTCCTCTGGTGGCTTGCCAGTTACTGAGTTAGTGACCTGAACTAGAAGGCTTTCGTGGATTGCCAGCAGCACAAAAAGCTGCACATTGCTGCTTATGGGGCAGCCAGCGTGAGATTGTGAGAATAATGCCATTGAGAAAGTTTGGAGTCTAGGGCATTTAAAATGCAATTGTTGCAGTGTATTGAAGATTATACTGATGTGTGCTCATTTTTTGTTTGTTGGGGTGGAGGTGAGGGTGTTGTCACTTTTTCAAGCACGGTAAACATTTATGTCCTGAAATCCAAACAGAGTAGGTACTTCAGTGATGAAAGTGGTAGTCTGCAAAGAAAAGTAAATGCTGTTTCAAGCAGCTCTGGTGGCATCATCCAGTCTCCTTAAGGATTGACAGTGCTCATTGCACATCATAGTATATCTTTTTATTCTGACTGTATGAGACGCAAACATCCAGACATGCAGACATAGACACACACAGACACATACATGATTTGTAACATGTGCACAAAAATGTGTCAGTTGAACAAAAAACAATTTTAGAATAACCTAAACATAATAAAGTAGCAGACCTTACTCTTGCTTCATATGAAAATATTGCCTTTTTTGAAAGAACTATAAGATCCCACTTTCTTCAGGAAAACAGTACTTCACACCACAAAGAGTCTGAGAAGGTTGGTCATGAAAATAAAACATCAGCACCGTCCTTATTTCACACAGTCCTATGCAGGAACACACTATCACTAGGACTAGGTAGTTCTTTACTAAGCTATAACATTTGCTTTTGAAATGATGTACACAGTAAGTAATCCACACTGAAAACATCTCTGAAAGTGCTTTCTTCAAGTAAAAAAAGAATAATAGCAGTCCATTTTTTTCACAAAGTCCTGTGCAGGAACATACAGGAATTTGACTAAGTGGAAAATCCAGTACAAAAAAAAATGAAATAAAACAAAAAATAGAACAGTAAAGAAAAATACTGATATGACAGTAAAATGTTTCCCTGGTGTGAAACTAGAAGTGCTGCTTGGTGTGCCAGATTTCAGAACAGGGGATAATGCACACACACACACACACACACACACACACACACACACACACACACACACACACACACACTCTCTCTCTCTCTCTCTCTCTCTCTCTCTCTCTCTCTCTCTCTCCTCTCTCTCTCTCTCTCTGTCATACACACACACACACACACACACACACACACACACACACACACACACACACACACACACACACACTTGCTCACACACACACACACACACACACACACACACACACACACACACACACACACACACACACACAATGTGGTCAGCAGTGGATGTTTTGACCATTATGACTGATGGTGTTTTTTTGATAATGCCCATGAGTAGTGTGAGACCCAGGAACTGCTTCATTTCCAGCATCTAGACTATTTTGTATTGGCTGTGGCCTAGCCCTGCATCTGCCGGAGTGTTTGTTGTGCATGTCTGTTGGATGCTGCGACTAAGTTTTGGTGTGCATGTCTGTTGGATTCTGTGACTAAGTGTTGTTGTGCATATGTTTGATTCTGTGACTAAGTTTTGCACCAAATCATCTATGATAAAACGAGAAAAAAAAACGGTATATATATATATATATATATATATATATATATATATATATATATATATATATATATATATATATATCCCCCCTGGGTTATTCTTTCAGTCCAGGATTCCCTACAGCATCAGGTGAAGTTGGCTGAAACCCATCAGCTGACTGACTGTCAACATCAGCAACACACCGCGCCGCGCCTCCTGCCACGCCTCCTTCTCCTTTCCCCACTTGCTCTGCTTGCTTGGCCATGCTGCAAGCTACCACCTACCCTCCCCCTACCCCTAGTCCTTCCCCATGCACTGACCGTGCTGTGTTCAGTTTCGGCTTTGCTGGCCGCGCTGTCTGATGAGTCGTCACTCACTTCAGCTACAGCATCAAGCTCCAAGTCGACGTCAGTTGTGTCTTCTACATTGATCATTTGTGGCTGAAAATCCTCGTCTGCATGGTAATGTTCCAGAGAATCATCTGATTGAAGTTCATCACCACTATCCTCTTCAGTTAGCCACTCTAATTCACGCTCAGCTTCGGTTAACTCCATACATTGTGGACGCTTTGTGCTACTATCACTCGTGCTTGGCCCTGGCATCAGCATTTTGCTTGCCTCGCATAGATAATGAGTTCGTTGTCACTGCAGTCACCCACTCATATTGCTTAAAAAAGTCATTGCTGGTTGTCAAAAGGGGGTTTCACATACATTTGTAGATTCTACAGACCTTCACAATTCTGAATCTATTATAGTTTTACTTCCCGGACACTATCTGACTTTACACAAGGCCAAAAGGATTGACCGCCGTTCCTGAATAGTGATTGTGGCAGTGAAGAAGCAGCACAAATTATCCACCGTTCTGGAATGGCTTTGAGCAGTCTAAAGGTTGAGCACGTTTATAGCTCTTTAGTCCGTAGCTTTTAATCCTGCATGCATGTGCCTATTACAACTAACAGCATGTTTTTTTCAAAACAGTGGGTTTATGTGTTGTGAATTGGGGCTGCTGTCCTAGAGGGTTACTAACTAACTCTGCAACACCAATGTGTGTGTGTGTGTGTGTGTGTGTGTGTGTGTGTGTGTGTGTGTGTATTGACAGTAAATTATAGCAGTTTATATCCCAAGCTTATATGCAGATCTGTGGTGCAACTATTCTGTATGGTCATGCATGTATTGTAATTTCACAGTTTTAGCAAATATTGTGTGTTGAACATATTATAACTGAATTTTGCATGCAGTTATGCCATCTTAATGAATGTCAAACTGAAGCTGCATGACATCATCTGTACACACAGATCTCAGCTCTGTAAAATGTGTATCATCATCTGTATGCACAGATCTCAGCTCTGTAAAATGTGTATCATCATCTGTACACAGATCTCAGCTCTGTAAAATGGGTATCATCATCTACACACAGATCTCAGCTCTGTAAAATGGGTATATCATCATCTATACACACAGATCTCAGCTCTGTAAAATGGGTATCATCATCTATACACACAGATCTCAGCTCTGTAAAATGTGTATTGTCATCTGTACACACAGATCTCAGCTCTGTAAACTGTGTATTGACTGACTTGAAATGGAGTGTCATTCAAAGACAAAGTCCAAGCTTAAATCAAAACTGCCTGCCTGAATACAGGCCATTCCAAGGTCATCTAGCAAGTTCTCTTCTGTAGTCAGTTGACAAGGTGAGGGGGGACAGTGAACACTGTAGAGCACCTGTGAAGTACTTGATGGTTGGTATTGGATCTAGCAGTTTGCAGACTGGGGGGTTGAAAGCCTGAGCATAGTGTGTGTGTGTGTGTGTGTGTGTGTGTGTGTGTGTGTGTGTGTGTGCGTGCGTGCGTGCGTGTGTGTGTGTTTATGTGTGTGGTGTAGTGTTGAATGCGGACAGTGCTGAATTTGGACAAGGTTTTTGTTTGTTTGTTTTATGTAGACAGTGTTGAATGTGAACTGTTTAAATCATTTTGACAGTGTTTGTTGAATAAGGATAATGTTGAGTGTGGTTAATTTTGAATGTGTGGAGAATGCTTGTTGACTGTGGACAGTGTTTGTTGACTGTGAACTGTGTGGACAGTGTTTGTTGACAGTGGACTGTGTGTTTGTTGACAGTGTGTGTTGACTGTGGACTGTGGACAGTGTGTTTGTTGACAGTGAACTGTGTTGACTGTGGACAGTGTTTGTTGTTGACAGTGAACTGTGTTGACTGTGGACAGTGTTTGTTGACAGTGAACTGTGTTGACTGTGGACAGTGTTTGTTGACTGTGAACTGTGTTGACTGTGTGATCAGTGTTTGTTGACTGTGAACTGTGTTGACTGTGACAGTGTGTTTGTTGACTGTGAACAGCGTTTATGGACAGTGTTTGTTGACTGTGGACAGTGTTTGCTGACTGTGGACCGACAGTGTTTGTGTGGACTGTGATGACTGTGGACAGTGTTTGCTGACTGTGGACAGTGTTTTGGACTGTGAACTGTGTTTGTGGACTGTTGTTTGTTGACTGTGGACAGTGTTTGTTGACTGTGGACAGTGTTTGTGAACTGTGTTTGTGGACTGTGTTTGTTGACTGGATTGTTTTTGACTGTTGACAGTGTTTGTGGACTGTGGACAGTGTTTGTTGACTTTGGACAGTGTTGTTGACTGTGGACAGTGTTTGTGGACTGTGTTTGTTGACTATGGACTGTGTTGACTGTGGACAGTTTTTGTGGACTGTGCTTGTCTGTGTTTGTTGACTGTGGACTGTGTTGACTGTGGACAGTGTTTGTTGACTGTGGACTGTGTTGTTGACTGTGGACTGTGGACAGTGTGTTGACTGTGGACAGTGTTTGTTGACTGTGGACTGTGACTGTGTTGACTGTGGACAGTGTTTGTTGACTGTGGACAGTGTTTGTTGACTGTGGACTGTGTTTGTTGTTTGTGGACTGTGTTTGTTGACTGTGTTGTGTTTGTGGACTGTGGACAGTGTTTGACTGTGGGACAGTGTTTGTTGACTGTGTGGACAGTGTTTGATTGACTGTGGACAGTGTTTGTTGACTGTGGGCAGTGTTTGTTGACTGTGGGACACAGTGTTGTTGACTGTGGACAGTGTTTGTTGACTGTGGACAGTGTTTGTTGACTGTGGACAGTGTTTTGCTGACTGTGGACAGTGTATGTTGAATATGGCTTGTGTGTGAAAATAGTGAAGGGTGTTGGTGAAGTGGACAGTGTTTGCTGAATGTGGCTTGTGTTTGTAGAATGTGAACTGTGTTTGTTGAATGTAAACATGTGTTGTTGAATTGGGACAGTATTTGTTGAATGTGGACAATGTTAGTTGAAGAAAGACAATGTTGAGTGTGGAGAGTGTTAAATGTGAATAGTGGTAGTTGAACATGGACAGTGTTGAATGTTCATAGTTTTTGTGGAATACGGACAATGTTAATTGAATGGAGACTACATTTCTTAAATGGGGGGGACTGTGTTTGTTGAAAGGGGACATGTTTGTTGAATGGGAACAGAGATTGGTGAATCAGGACTTTGTATGCTGAAGTCTTTTTTCTTGTGTGTTGAAGTGGTTTTTTTTATGTGATCAGGGGGTTTTTTTTTTTGGGGGAGAACTTTTCTGCTGTGTTTCTTATGTGTGGATATGAAAGGTAAATGGGTTTCTCAAACAGCATTGGTTTGGAACTTTGAGTCTTTAATTGTTTTGCTATGGGAATAAAGGTTAATAACCCTGTTTTTTGCTTCCCTTGTTTATTTTTCTTTACTTCCAAGTGTACGTTGCTTGGAATACTACTATGCAATGGTGATTTGATCTGGCTTTAGCTTTAATGAATGTGGGGAAGCTAACATTGACTGGGGCTTCATTTCAAAGCAGGAAGCATTGTGAAACACCCCCAACTCCTCCATCCACCAAAGAATTTCATGTGGATGTATATACAACCCCTTTTGTTTGATTTAATGGGACCCTCATGATATTGTGTGTGTGTGTGTGTGTGCGTGCGTGTTGCTGTTGTTTTTATATGGTTTTTTTTTTTTGCTATTTACTTCTGGTGTTTGTATAGAAATATCATTTTTTCAAAAGAGTATTGCAGGCTGAGTTCTGGATTTTTACCATGATGTGCTGTAGTAGACCTTGTCTGGCATTGTTCCCACCTAGATTCTCTGTTAGAAAGATAGAGCCAGAATTCTATGGAATGCGCCAAGGAGATAAGTTATGAGGAGTGCAAAAAAGGTAGATTTTAGTCAAGTTTTGGAAGAGTTTTCTTGATATACTAACTAACTATGAGATATTGGTTAATTCTTTTTATCAGTGATATATGCTCTTTACAGAAATGCCTACCAACCCAAAATAGCCATACTTGAGTACTGTGGAAGAAGAAAAAAAAAAATGACTACTGTTATTACATACATCAAAAAAAGTGTGTTGTCCTTCTTTCACTGTTGAACAAACGTGAATGAAAAGGAGAAGTTGTAAGCAAACACACTGCCCACTTTGGCGCAAGTTCTTAACAAGTGATGGAAGAGACAGAACTGCCCAGAAAGTAAGTGACAGTGCTGAAAAGATAGCTGGCGGTAATATGGACACATCAGAATTCATGAGACAGATGAAGATGATAGACAGAGAATCTTAAAAAAAAAAAAAAAAAAAAAAAATGTCATTGACGCCAGACCAACACTAGATAATATGATGAGTGCAAGCCATCTTTACCAGAACAGTAATGGAAAACTGTGTGTTGTCTGCAAGAGCACATTCTTCATTCATCACAGTTGCCATGGTAATGTGAGTATGCAAGTATGCGTACATGTACATCTGCTCAGCAGTGCTTTTGTAAGAGAACATACGTATGCCCATGAAAATTGCCGAAAATGGGCATTTGTTCCTGGTTTCTACAGTATCTGTTCTTGATTAACAACATTTAAAGTAGAATGTGTACAGGTCTTTATCTTCTGGCAGTATGGAATTTTAGCATGATAGTGTAGTGTATATACATCTCTATCTATGTGTGTGTGCGCAGGGGTGGGGGGGGGTGGGGGGTGCACTTAAAATCATGAATATGTTAGTGTTTGCTGTGAACTTGTGAACATTTTCTCTCTCTCTCTCTCTAGAGGGAAAGACACTGGACCTGAACGTGGACTCTTCAGGCTTCATTGACCCTGAAGTCAGGAAGTTCCCAGCTGAGACAATAACCACCGGTCAGCCCTCATGCCAGAACCCTGTCAGCCCTTACCATACCACACTGATGGAGAGCCTGGAGAAACTGGATCAGATCAGGTGAAGAATTTGTGTTGCTTTGTGGGAAGACAGAGCCCATTCAAATATTCTTTCAAAGAGATAGGCTATGAAAGGTAGTGCAGCATATACATGAGTCTTAAACCAGAATGGAAATCTGTAGCATCACAGACATCATTCCTATCCTGATCCATGGTCATGCAAGGAAACAGTGTCAAAGTGTGGCAGCGATTCATGCCTTGTTCTTGTAGTGATCTCCTCAGTGTTTATTTGCTGTCCATGTCCGTGGTGGTTTCAGCCATTTTCTGGGGACTGTCTCTGGATAGATGTACTGATGTAATAGATCAGTTTAAAGGGGGACACACTTATGCTAGCTCTGCCACTATATGCAGTTATAAGCATTAAGGGCCTTAGTTGTTGGTGTTCTGTGAATAGTGGATCATGTTTTTCTTTTAAAGATGTAACAAAGTAAAGGAAATTGGGTAAGGAGAGAGAGAGAGAGAGAGAGAGAGAGAGAGAGAGCTCATTGGGAACATCAAAATTCTCTCAGAGATACATGTGTACTCTATGTTTTATTTCATTCTGATGCAGAGTCTGTCAGCTTCAATTATAGGATTTTACAGTTGTGCAAACACTTTTTTTTTTTTTTTTTTGGTATAGAACATTTTTCTTCATTCCAAAAATGAAGTATCTTACCTTCAGCGTTTTGTTTATGGATAGATTGATCAATTGATTGATTTAGGTCCAAGTCCATAGTCACAAATGAGGCCCCAAATGCTATACTTTCTCTGTGACCTTCAGAGCTGTATGTACCATCTGTCAGGAGATCATCTGTCATTGAAACAACATCACTGCATTGAAACCCTTGAGGAATATTGTGCCCCACTGTGAGACAGATTGATTTCTTCTTTGTTTTGTATTCATGCAATCATCTTGTGTCCCACTGTGAGACAGACTGATTTCTTGTTTGTTTTGTATTCATGCACAATCATCTTGTGTCCCACTGTGAGAGACAGACTGATTTCTTGTTTGTTTTGTATTCATACACACAATCATCTTGTGTCCCACTGTGAGACAGATTGATTTTGGGTTTGTTTTGTATTCATGCACAGTCATCTTGTGTCCCACTGTGAGACAGATTGATTTCTTGTTTGTTTTGTATTCATGCACGATCATCTTGTGTCCCACTGTGAGACAGATTGATGTCTTGTTTGTTTTGTATTCATGCACAATCATCTTGTGTCCCACTGTGAGACAGATTGATTTCTTGTTTGTTTTGTTTTCATGCACAATCATCTTGTGTCCCACTGTGAGAGAGATTGATTTTCTTGTGTGTTTTTGTATTCATGCACAATCAACATGATCCTAATATTTTTTTTGTGTCATCTTTGATTCCCAGTCCATATAAAATCCCCAACAACATCTTTTTCACATGAAAGAATTCTTTGCAAAGAAGCAGAGTGATTTACTTTTTTGTTCAAGTGGTTCCATTAACACATAAACTCTTACCATAACCTTGAACTCTTGACTTTTATATTTCTTTTTCTTACAGCCCAAGTACCTCTACATGATTATGATGATGATATCATCATGTGTTCTCATCTTCACCCTGTAACTGACTATATATCATGTGCCATGTTTCAGGTCTGACATTACACAGGGAGGGGCAGGCGGCCTGGTGGATGAAGCTTACTCCTTCACAATGCAGAATCCTCTGGAGGAAGCATCAGGTCTGTGGTCTGTTAGTATGTCTCCAGTCTGTGTCTGAGTGTGCACTGTTGGTATAGTAGAAGGCCAGGAGGAGGATATATGTGTGTATGTGTTTCATGCTGACAACAAACTGCACCCTTTAAGGCAGAAGGCAAACGGATTTGGGGAAGATTTTTTATAAGAGATTTTCTAGGGTACACAAGATGTCCAACGGTGCTGACAGTCAAAGCTGTTAGCAGTATGGATTTTAATAACCCAAGCAGTTTTTCCCTACATTTCCATACTAGATTCATGCCTGAACAGACTCTGTAGAAAGGCTTACTTTTCCAGACCGTTTGTTTTTTATGTCAATACTAGATTGATATGACAGTAGGACTACCTCCTTTTAAAGACTTTTTTTTTCTGCTGGAACATTTGATGTATGTCCATGCAAGACTGAGTTCCTAGTGGAGGTCACCTGTCTAAAATTTAAAGACTGCTTTGCTGGCCATGGTTTCCTAGTGGGAGGTCACCTGTTAAAGACTGACTTTTCTGGCCATGTTTTCTGGTGCAGATCACCTGTTAAAGACTGACTTTTCTGGGCCATGTTTTCTGGTGGAGGATCACCTGTTAAAGACTGACTTTTCTGGCCATGGTTTTCTGGTGGAGGTCACCTGTTAAAGACTGACTTTTCTGGCCATGTTTTCTGGTGGAGGTCACCTGTTAAAGACTGACTTTTCTGGCCATGGTTTTTCTGGTGGAGGTCACCTGTTAAGACTGACTTTTCTGGCCATGGTTTTCTGGTGGAGGTCACCTGTTAAAGACTGACTTTTCTGGCCATGTTTTCTGGTGGAGGTCACCTGTTAAAGACTGACTTTTCTGGCCATGGTTTTCTGGTGAGGTCACCTGTTAAGACTGACTTTTCTGGCCATGGTTTTTCTGGTGGGAGGTCACCTGTTAAAGACTGACTTTTCTGGCCATGGTTTTCTGGTGGAGGTCACCTGTTAAAGACTGACTTTTCTGGCCATGGTTTTCTGGTGGAGGTCACCTGTTAAAGACTGACTTTTCTGGCCATGGTTTTTCGGTGCAGATCAACCTGTCTTAAAGACTGACGTTTGCTGGCCATGTTTTTCTGGTGGAGGTACCTGTCCACATGGCCAGATGTCTTATCCCCCACCTGTCTTTAAAGCACTGAGACTTGGCCAGGTGTGGACTGTTTTGTCCATGTGCAGCCAGTGAATGTCACTAGGACTGCCTTTCAAGACTTGTCATTGTGGACTGGTTTTGCTGCCTGTGCTAGGTATCATTCCCCAGTAAAGGTGTGACCCTTTCAGTGTTTTTCTTGAGCAATCT
The DNA here is from genome assembly GCA_016801955.1 of Conus betulinus. NCBI lineage: Eukaryota > Metazoa > Mollusca > Gastropoda > Neogastropoda > Conidae > Conus > Conus betulinus. The sequence continues at coordinate 16,950 of JADBJO010029260.1, forward strand.
TATGTCCATACTACATTTACTGCACAATGAAGGAGTTTCGGTAAACAGATCAACCTATAAACAAAATGTGTCAAAGGTAATGCATTCAGTGTATGTCACCAGGAAGGTGACAATGTTGTCATTTTTATTCAGTGTATGTCACCAGGGAGGTGACAGTGTTGTCATGTCTGTCAGCGTATATCACCAGGAAGGTGACAATGTTGTGATTTATTTTAGTGTATGCCACCAGGAAGGTGACAATGTTGTCATTTACTTCAGTGTATGTTACCAGGGTGGTGAGAATGTTGTCATGTCATGAATCAGTGTATGTCACCAGGAAGGTGACAATGTTGTCATTTTTTTTTTTTTTTTCAGTGTATGTCATCAGGGTGGTGACAATGCTGTCATGTCAATCAGCGTATGTCACCAGAAAGGTGACAATGTTGTCATTTAATTCAGTGTAGTTAACCAGGGAAGTGACAATGATATCATGTCAGTCAGTGTATGTCACCAGGAAGGTGACAATGATGTCATTTAATTCAGTGTATGTCACCAGGAGGGTGACAATGTTGTCATTTAGTTCAGTGTATGTCACCAGGGAGGTGACAATGTGTGTCATCATTGTGCGTCAGTGTGTGTCACCAGGAAGGTGACAATGTTGTTTATTTAATTCAGTGTATGTCACCAGGGAGGTGACAGTGTAGTCATGTGCGTCAGTGTGTGTCACCAGGGAGGTGACAATGTTGTCATGTAAGTCAGTGAGTTTATGTTACCAGGAAGGTGATAATGATGTCATGTGATTAAGTGTTTGTCACCAGGATGGTGACAATGTTTTCATTCAGTGTATGTCACTAGGGAGGTCACAATGGTGTCATTCGGTGTGTGTTACAAGGAAGGTAACAGTGATTTCATTCTGTGTATGTCACCAGGGAGATGACAATGTTGTCATGTCAGTCAGTGTATGTCACCAGGAAGGTGACAATGTTGTTACTTAATTCAGTGTATGTCACCAGGGAGGTGACAATGTTGTCATGTCTGTCAGTGTATGTCACCAGGAAGGTGACAATGTTGTCATTTAATTCAGTGTATGTCACCAGGGAGGTGACAATGTTGTCATGTGCGTCAGTGTATGTCACCAGGAAGGTGACAGTGTTGTCATTTAATTCAGTGTATGTCACAAGGGAGGTGACAATGTTTGTCATGTCTGTCAGTGTATGTCACCAGGAAGGTGACAATGCTGTCATTTATTTTCAGTGTATGTCACCAGGGAGGTGACAATATTGGCATGTCAGTCATATATGTCACCAGGAAGGTGACAATGTGGTGATTTATTTCAGTGTATTCACCAGGGGAGGTGACTATGTTCTCATATTTGTCAGTGAATGTCACCAGGAAGTTGACAATGTTGTCATTTATTTCAGTGTATGTCACCAGGGTGGTGAGAATGTTGTCATGTCAGTCAGTGTATGTCACCAGGAGGGTGACAATGATGTCATTTAATTCAGTGTATGTCACCAGGGAGGTGACAATGTTGTCATCTCATTCAGTGTATGTCACCAGGGACGTGACAATCTTGTCAAGTGCGTCAGTGTGTGTCACCAGGAAGGTGACAATGTTGTCATCTATTTCAGTGTATGTCACCAGGGAGGTGACAATGTTGTCATGTCTGTCAGTGTATGGCACCAGGGAGGTGACAATTGTTGTTATTTATTTCAGTGTATGTCACCAGGAAGGTGACAGTGTTGTCATGTATTTCAGTGTATGTCACCCAGGAAGGTGACAATGTTGTTATTTATTTCAGTGTATGTCACCAGGAAGGTGACAGTGTTGTCATGTCTGTCAGTGTATGTCACCAGGAAGGTGACAATGTTGTGATTTATTTAGTGTATGTCAGTGTATGTCACCAGGAAGGTGACAATGTTGTCATTTACTTCAGTGTATGTTACCAGGGTGGTGAGAATGTTGTCATGTCAATCAGTGTATGTCACCAGGAAGGTGACAATGTGGTGATTTATTTCAGTGTATTCACCAGGGAGGTGACTATGTTGTCATATATCTGTCAGTGTATGTGTTAGGCAGTTAGTGTTTTCATTTTTTCAGCTGGTATGTTCCATCAGTGGGGAAGATGACAACGTGTTATCTCCTGTCAGTCAGTGTATGTCACCAGTAAAGTGACAATGATTGTCATTTATTCAGTGTATTTCACAGGGATTTGACATGTTGTCATGTGCATCAGTGTGGGTCCCACAGGGAGGTGACAATGTTGGGTTTTTATTTCCGTGTATGTCCCCATGGAGGTGACTATGTTGCATGGTAAGT
>JADBJO010029261.1:0-19246 GCA_016801955.1 Conus betulinus
TAGACAATCTTCCGGCTGCAGTCGCCCGACTTGGCAACTAAGTGTGTGCATAGTATTAGGGCAGAGACACCCAACACAAGCCTTTTTCGGTGTCCATTCCTACACTTTTTTTGAACAGCGAAAAAAAAAAACAAGAAGAGATGTGGAATGAGTTGGTGGGGAGAGTGGGGTAGGGTGGGGTGGTTGGTGTTTTGAATGAGGGGAAAGTAATCTGGCCTTTGACAGGGAATTGTGGGTTTGGGGGATTTTCTTTTTTCACGGTGTGAATTTCTCTGCTTCAGGTTGAAGGTTCATTTTACCTTACCCTGATTTAAACCCTACTGTGTAATGTTAGGCTCAGATTGGATTATTTGCGTCCCTGGATCCTATTTTTGTCTTTGTTTTTTGTTTGTTATATTTTTCAATTTTCCGTGTCCTATTTGGAGCACAATACTAAACATTACGTGGATGGATATGAACAGTTGAATTGGAAGTGCTGAAAAAGAGATGTGTTGTGCCCTGTTTAAGTGGTTTGTCCCTGTTGTTTCTCTCACAATGGTTGAATGGTTTTGTGTTCATTTTTGTTTTCCCTCACAGGCACTAAAGAAAGAAATCAATCCTGGATATTCATGAACCTTAAAATCTTAAGTTCTGAGAAAAAAAAAAAGAACAATATTGATCTGTGTGTTAAGATGTTTGTTAGCTATTTTCTGACAGTAGTGATGATACGGATATTACAGGCCAATTCCCCTCCAATTTCCAGTTGTGTTCCTCACCGTAATGGATTGGTAAAACGGTGTTACAGGCCCAGGCTGGCCCAATGGTCAGTTACTTGTTTACAGTGTGTGGATATAATGTGTGTTAACAAGCCAAGGCCCGTCCAATGTCCAGTTTGTGTTACAGTGGTGAGTGGTATGGTGTTACAGAACCAAGGCCGGCCAAATGTCAGTTGTTGTTACAGTGGGTGATTGGTATGGGTTACAAGGCCAAGGCCGGCCAAATGTCAGTTGTGTTACGTGGTGATGGTATGATTGTTGTTACAGACCCAGGCCGCCAAATGTCCGTATGGTGTTTTTACAGTGGTGATGTGTATGGGTGTTACCGGCCAAGGCCGGCCAAATGTTCAAGTTGTGTTACAGTGGGTGCTTGTAGTGGGTGTGTTACAGGCCCAAAGCCTTGTTCATGGCAAGTGCTTCAAAAGCGGAGCAATAATGGAGCTTTATATGAATGTCTTTGCATGCTGAAAATTCACAGAGGTGCCAGTAATGGTTTATTATCTTTGTATAAGAACACACACCAGCGCAGTACTGGTTTTTAATATCGTGGTGTATACGACCACACACACCATGGCAGTAATGGTTTCATATCTGTGGTATAAGAACCCCATAGCAATAGATCGTAATGGTTTGTTGACTGTGCCTTTGGCTGTGCCGGTGCATGTCTGGGCCTGTTTGCTCTGGGGGGGGGGGGCTAGCGACTTTAATTATTCATCAGGAATTACGTCTGTGGTTTCTTTGAGGGGGGTGGGTGACCTGCAGGCTCCACCTATGCAGATTTTTCAGAATAGTTCCTGGTGAGTGGACCCACAACAAGGACCAACCAATCTACAAGACAAACACGACACATTTCAACCTCTTAGTCTCCTTCAGTCGGCAAGATAACAGTGCTGAATATGAGACGAAAAGTGAGTGCTCGTTCATCGTTGTCGTTGTCCTGAACATTGTTTGCTGAGGAAGACCTAAGAAGATGTATCATTCTACCTAGCCTCCTACCTCCTACCTCTTCTTTCCCTTTCCCTTTTTGGTACTTTTGCTCCCACCTTTTTTTTTAACCCTTTTTATCCTGCGCGCTTTAATATCTCTCCTACCAACAAATGTATGCAGTACACATGCATATGATTTGTACAAGTGCACACACACACACACACACACACACACACACACACACACACACACACACACACACACACACACCGCTGCTCATATAGCAGTATGTATAACATAGCTCAGGTGTACTGTTCAAATGTTTGGATATGCATGTACCCTTGACCCTATATGATACTAGTAGTTGGTTAATATCCCAGGGCGACAGTTATAATCCTCGTTAAATATTAGATCAAAGACTGATTCAATATTTAGGTCAAAGAACTGATTCTAGAAATGGCACATGTTTGTTCCACAGCCATCAAGTTCTAAACCCGCGATCCTGCAGCTAGTTTCCGGACATTGAATCCAAGATAGACTTCTTCCCAGAACAAGAAGTCCTCGAGGTAAGCTTGCAAAAGAGCAGATTTTTTTTTTTCCAGGACAAAGAGTTGAGATTCTTTTTTTTTTTTTTAGCAGAACATGATTTGAGGTAAGCACGTGAAAAAAGCATCATTGTTGTGTGTGCATGTGTGTGTGTGCAGAGCCGTGTGTGAGAGGTTGCCAATTAAAAAGAGTAACTACACATAGTTTTTAAAAATCTAACTTTGGATCTGGAGTTCTTAGAGAGAGAGAGAGAGAGAGAGAGAGAGAGAGAGAGAGAGAGAGAGAGAGAGAGAGAGTGTGCGCGTGTGTGTGAGAGATGTGGCAGATTAAAATAGTGACAACCCATGCTTTCAAAATTAACTTTGGATATGGAGTTCTTGTGTGTTTGTGTGTGTGGTGTGTGTGTGTGTGTGTGTTGTGTGTGTGGTGGTGGTTGTGTGTGTGGTGTGTGTTTGTGTGTGTGCACAGATAATTCAGTTTGCAAGGTTGACCTTGGATTGTGCTGTTTGTTTATGTCTGTGTCCCCTGTTGTCTTGTGTTTTTGTCTGTATGTCACTGTCTTTTGTGTGTTTTGCAGCTGTGTGAAAAGTGTCAATCTTCTCATAGTTTGGTTTCATACCCCCATGGATTATTGCAGTCTGTATTGTCACTGTGGTTGGTTTGCAGAGCGACAGGACAGTGAGAGTTCTGTGGAGAGCAGGTAAATGTCATTGGGACTGATTTAGACTGGGTCTTGCAGCATGTTTCAATACTCCTTGGCAGAGGAAGTGGGGGTGTCGGTGACGAGACAGATGGATGGTGGTGATTAAAAGAGGCGTGCAGGAATAGGTAAAATTTTTTGAGTGAATCTGATGGACATGATGTGGGCTGTTGATTAGTAAACTGTGTGGCACTGCACTTTTTACACAGAATCGGATCCTCTTAGGACTTGTTTCCCCAGTTGACATGATCAGGTATCTTCTGAGCAGGATGGTCCCTGTCTCTTTCTCTCTGTTCTGTCTGTCCTGTCTCTCTCTTCTCGTCTTCCACCTGTCTGGTCTTTTTTTTTTTTTTCTTTTCAAAACACAGAGCATTAGTTTAGGATGTGAAATGACGTAGCTGTATTATACATTTTTGTTTCATTGATCTAGAGGAAAGGGAAGTTTCTGAAGAAAAAGAACGGTGATATTGATGGAACAATCGTCAGTTGGTGATGTTTATTGATTGGAAAGAACACCATTGGGTGATGTTATGGATTGGGAAGAAACCAGTGTCAGATGTTATGGAATGGAAAGAACACCAGTGGTTATGTTTATGGATTGGAATAACAACCCAGTGGTGAGCTATGGATTGGGAAGAACACCAGTGGTGATGTTATTGATTGGTGGAAACATCACGGTGATGTTTAGGATGGAATGGAAAGAACACCATGTGGATGTTTTGATAGAAGAACATCAACATTCATGTTATAATGAATGGACAATGGAAGAACATGAATGGGGATTCTGTGGATTGGAAGAACATCAGTGGGGATTCTGTAATTGGGAACACCATCAGTGGGAATTTTCTGTGGATTGGGAAAACATGAATGGGGATTCTGTTGGCATTGGTAAGAACATGAATGGGCTGTGGATGGTAAGAACATGAATGGGGAGTTCTGTGGATGGGGAACACTCGTGGGGATTTTGTGAATTGGAATGCACTCATGTGGATTCCTGTGAATTGGGGAAGAACATCAGTGGGATTCTGTGAATTGGGGAAGAACTCAGTGGGGATTCTGTCGACTTCGGAAGAACATCGTGGAGATTCTCTTGAATGGGAAGAACATCAGTTTTTTTGGGGATTCTGTAGATTGGTAGAACATCAGTGGGGATTCTGTAGATTTGGAAGAACATCATGGGGATTCTGTAGATTGGGAAGAACATCAGTGGGGAGTCTGTAGATTGGGAAAAACATCAGTTGGGGATTCTGTGGATTGGGAAGAACATCAGTGGGGATTCTGTAGATTGGGAGGAACATCAGTGAGGATTCTATGGATTGGGAAGAATATCAATGGGAGTTCTGTGGATTGGGAAAAACATCAGTGGGGATTCTGTGGATTGGGAAGAACAGCAGTGGGGATTCTGTAGATTGGGAAAACATCAGTTGGGGATGTGGTGGATTTGGGAAAAGAACATCAGTGGGGATTCCTGTAGATTGGGGATTCTGTAGATATGGGAGAAATCAGTGGGGATTCTGTAGATTTGGGAAGAATATCAATGGGGATTCTATGGATTGGGAAAAACATCAGGGGGTATCTGTGGATTGGAAGAACATCAATGGGGATTCTGTAGATTGGGAAAACATGAATGGGGATTCTTTTGGATTGGGAAAAACAATCAGTGGGAATTCTGTGGATTGGGAAGAACATCAGTGGGGATTCTGTGGATTGGGAAAAACATCAGTGGGGATTCTTGGATTGGGAAAAAACATCAGTGAGGATTCTGTTGATTGGGAAGAACATCAATCTGTTGACTTGTGGTGATGTAGGTGATTGTCAAATCAGGAACGTGTTATACTGAAGTTTAGCGGATTGTCAAACAACAGGAACGTTTTTAATACTAAAGTTAGCGGATTGTCAAACAAAGGAACGTTTATACTTAAAGTTAGCGGATTGTCAAACAAAGGAACGTGTTAACAGAATTGTACTAAAGTTAGCGGATTGTCAAACAAAGGAACATGTTACTAAAGTAGCAGATTGTCAAAGGAAGGCATGTTGTCAACTAAAGTTTAGCAGATAGTCTGTCATCAAAGGAACGTGTTTACACTAAAGTTAGCAGATTTAAGCATCCAGTGAATGGGGAAGGAGGAAGGAGATGGGAAAGATGTTCTGACTTGTGTGTTGTGTGGCCGTGTTGACCAAGTGCCGAACGACCTGTTCCTCTGTAAACTGCTGTTTGTGGACTGATCTCTGTGGTGTGTTTCTCCCAGTCTGGAGTTGGAGGAGGACCTGCTGGAGCACTTTTGGACGCCTGCGTGTCAAGGACAGTGGGATCTGTCAGCCCCAGTACGAACAGAGGGTGAGCCGTGACATTTTGTTGTGGTTTTGTTCAGCAAGCTCATAACTTTACTTTTTTTTGTCGTCTCCTTTCCGTCTCCCTTCCTTGATTTCTTGTCTGCTATGAAACTTTCTGCAAGTGAATTGAGCAAATAGTGGAGGAAGGTAGAGGGATGATAACAAGCAAAACAGGAAAAGTTTCCGGTGGAAGCAGAAGAAGTCTGTAGCACACTGCCCATGGAAGTTACATGCATCTAACCAGTATGGCTAAAAAAAACGAAAAGTGCTGTTTGATTGTCGACAGCAAGGTACACAACTAATGCTATGTAATGTCGATGTGTAAACAGTAAGTCGACCTCACAGAAGACATAAAATTCTACAACCCTGGTCAAGTGTGCAAGGGGAGCCGAAGTGCTGGCACACCCACAGAGAAATCATGACCCAGGCGATCAACGTGTCACCTGTTCAGGGTGATTTAATGAAATCAGCGGTGCAAGACACTAGAAATTCTCTCTGTTCTTTTTTCATGGTCCGTTTCATCTCTCTTGCATTACTCCCACGCTGCTGATCCCAGCTCACCTGTGCACATCCACAACCTGGTGTGGTCCAGTTTGCAGCCTCAGTTCCAGCACTTCGCAAGGAGCAACAATATCTAATTTATTGCAAGGAAACGTATTAGCAGCAATGCTTCTGCTGTTGGTTTCATTCGTGTCATAGTGTATTGGTGTTTCATAAGTATCGTAGGTTGTGGTGGTTTCATAAGTGTCGTAGGTTATTGGTGGTTTATAGGTTATTGGTGTGTTTCATAAGTGTCGAAGGATATTGGTGGTTTTTATAGGCTATTGGTGTTTTAAGTGTCGAAGGATATTGGTGGTTTTATAGGTTTTGGTGTTTCATAATTGGTGGTTTTATAGGCTATTGGTGTTTCATAAGTGTCCTAGGTTATTGGTGGTTTCATGCATGTCCTAGGTTATAGGTGGTTTCATACGTGTCCCTAGGTTATAGGTGGTTTCATATGTGTCCAGGTATAGGTGGTGGTTTCATAAGTATCCTAGGTTATTGGTGGTTTCATAAGTATCCTAGGTTATAGGTGGTTTCATATGTGTCCTAGTTACTGGTGGTTTCATAAGTATCTAGGTTATAGGTGGTTTCATGGTGTCCTAGTTTATAGGTGGTTTCATAAGTATCCTAGGTTATTGGTGGTTTCAGCGTGTCCTAGGTTATAGGTGGTTTCATACGTGTCCTAGGTTATAGGTGGTTTCATAAGTTGTCCAGGTTATTGGTGGTTTCGTAAGTATCCTAGGGTATAGGTGGTTTCATATGTGTCCAGGTTATAGGTGGGTTTCATAAGTATCATAGGTTTTAGGTGGTTTCATATGTGTCCTAGGTTATAGATGATTTCATACGTGTCATAGGTTACTGGTGATTTCATATGTGTCACAGGTATTGGTGGTTTCATAAGTGCCGTAGGTTATTGGTGGTTTCAAAAGTGTCCTAGGTTATACTTGTTCATACTCCTCAACTACTCAACACTGTCAAATAAAAAATATCTCCACATCTAAAATGAACCTCTAACATGAAGTCTGTGTGTTTTTTTATGGTATGAAAGAAGTGTGCTTTTATTGTGAACGATCTAAACACACAAACCATACACTGCGTTGGCGAGCTTGTGCAACGATTCAAGCCGCGGGCTATCCGTGACCCGCAAACAACAACATCCGGAAAAGTGTTCGGAACTTTGACACACTATATGCACAGCGACGATGTTGGTACCATATGAAACAGAAAAAACCTGCAGAATTGATCGGTATAAAAGTTCGTCATAGTTCCTTTTCATTAAGTGCCGCAAATTTTGTGCCGAAAGACTAGCATAAACTTCAAAAGCATATCAACATCGCTAATTCTGAACAAAACATATTGAAAGACCACTCGTTTTGTAGAAAAATCAATGCTCTTTTCGTTCGTGTATATAAGGACGCACAGGCTGCTGTGTGTATAAGTTCCGGCCAGGATAAAGAGAGAACCCCGTAGTCCAATCGGCATTCAGCATTCCGACAACGGGGGGGTACGAAGCTGACACGATGTTCGAGTCGAGTGGCGAGTTTAAACCGATGGATCTCAACGATTTTGAGCGTGATCTTGGTAAGTATGCGAACGATTCATTTGTTTTAAGCCCTTGCCCTGTTATTTTCAAGGAATTTGTGTTTCGTAACTCTGGAAATTATTTTAGAAGTGTTTTTTTTTTTCATCAGACATGTGCTCGGTCGAGTGGTGGTTGTTAGCTCCCGTGATCAGTACTAATGGTTGCAATCGGTGATCAACCTTTTAGTTTTTAAAACAATTTCATAGAATAACTTTTACCCAAGCTCGTTCAGATTTTATATAAAAAGGTTTATGATTTTTGTCTAGAGTGAAAATTAAAAATTTGGCAGCTGTAACTTCGACGGGACGATAACTCAGGTTTCAGACCTCAATGAAAATTGAAAGTAGCAGTTGTTTTGGATTAATTTTGCAGTACTGTTGTACCAAAATGAATCAATGAATTAATAAAATCATAAATTGATAAATAAATGAGATAAAAGGAAAAAAAAAAACTAAAAAGTAAACAAAAAATACTCATTAACTAATTAAAGAGAATGTTAGCTTGAAGCTGCAGTATGAGTGTGGCATATGTACTAAAGATAGGAGTAAGAAAATCAGAATTTGGAAACTTGAAGCATGTATTATAATAAAATGACTAGCTGGTGTGTGTGTGTGTGTGTGGTGTGTGTGTGTGTGTGTGTGTGTGTGTGTGTGTAGCTGGTAGCATTCACTTAAAAGTCTTATTGAAAATTGTGGCAATGTGTATTTAAAAATTTTTACTGTTGAATCATATATCCATAATTATAGAACTAAAAACAAAAAAAACGGTTCTTCAAAGTTATCATGCACTTTCATGCACAGTCTCTGAATTCAAACAAATCCATTTCATCACTGATAGGATCAAAACAATGCCGTTATTAACTGTGTTCATTTTGTTTGGTACTTCTAAGCAAAAAGTTAAGTCCCAAATTGCACAAGATTTTATCTAGAAACGTCGTAGTGGGTGTAGGTGCTGTGTGAGGTGTGCGAGGTGTGTGTGTGTTGAGAATATTTAATGACCTGGTGTGGATGCTGCTGCTTTCTGAAAAGTTTGCCGATTGAATCTGTATGTTAATGACAGCTTCCTGCCTGTGTTTCATGTCACGCAAATCGCCATGACGTGCTGATGTGCGTGCAAAGACGCCTGTTATAGTTTCAGTTTTATCCATTGTCACAGGTTGCCTTTGTGACTTTGTCACTCCACACTAAAGAGTCACAGTTCTGTTAAATGGACAGTCCCATATCACTCAGTGAAAACATATTCCTTTAGAGTGTTGAACTTGCATGATGAGAGACATAAACACTTACAGCAGACTCAAAAACAAATATTCTTTTAGAGTGTTGGAATTTGCCATGATGTGCGACATAAACAACTTACAGCAGACTCCTGAAACACTTGTTCAGAGATGTCCCACTGATGTGATCTTTGAATTGCGAAAGAGATTTCAATTTTCATTAGATCTAAGATTTTACAGAGGAATGATTGAAAAAAAAAAAAAGAAAATTCAGGTAGGTGTGTTTAGAGGGTGTGATTTAAGGGTTGTGTGAATGAGGCTGTTTTGTGTGTGGTGGTTTATCAATAGTGACTTGAGATGACTTCAACGTCGGTGATCCGCCCTGAATAAGGGCCCTTTTGGTCAGCTGTCTTCGGCTTTAAACACCAGTACCTGACCTTAATTTCCCATATCAGTAGACACCAGTAGTCGTACACCAGCCCGGGATCCAATACAGCTTTGAAGAGATGGCCAAAGGCAGGAAACCACTGAGCTGGCCTTTTCAACATACTTTTTGGAAAGGAAACTTAATGTCGGGTGACTCAAAAGCTCGTTAAAGTATGGAAAAAATCATAACCCAGAAATGTGCCATGGATCACGAAAAATAAAAATAGTATCAAAGGGAGACAGTTGGTTGCCTTCATTTAGTGATTTACTCTTCCATGCAAACCATCAACAGAAGTTCCAGGTCTTTCCCTTGGTTTATAGCACATTCCAAATGAGTGGGTGGTGCCAAGTTTTTGGAAACTTTTGCCAATAATGAAACGATTGTCTGGTAGGACATTGCAAGCTGAAAGACATGTTATTTAAAAAATCTTGCCGTGGGGCTGGTGTATTAATGCCCAGATACTCTGTTTGAGAGGATATGTTGGTCACCCTAGGCAGGTGGCTTATGGGCTGATCTGCTGCTGAATGGTAATGGACTGCGGGGTGGATCAGTTGACAAAAAAAAAGTGTATATATAGGTAATATGGCGAGAAGAAACAAAGAGGCTGTGGAATTTTTGTCAGTACACACACAAAACACACAACACACACAAACACACACACCACACACACACAAAAATATATATATATATTATGGATAGGAAACAAAATGATGCGTAATATTCATCATATTTGTAAGTTACTGGCCTGTTTTCCATGTTGTGTTTCCCCAGGATCTGGGGGCAAGCACTGCGGAAGCAGCAAGAAGTATGGCGGCTGGCGCAACATGTACATCAATGGACCGGCATTACACCTTCCTTGTGTGTTAATAGGTACGGGGTCATTTCCTTTCCGTACCGTCCCTTTCCCCCAATACATGTAGTATCCAGCGACTAATCTCCTTTCTAATGGTACAGTCAAACTTTCACTGTTCCTGACCCCAGACCAACCTTAACCACAGGGGGGGGATATACTTTCAGGGATACCGCAACGATGTCCTTTTTAAAGTCGGTATGGGTCATTTTCCGATGTCCCCACCACCACAAAATGTAATTCAGCCACTGCAAACTCATTTTTTTAGTGGCTTGCGTGGATTTTCCATGCCCCCCTTCCCCAACAGGTAGATTCAGCGACCGCACCTGTTTTTAATGGGTATGTTTCATTTTTCATGCCCCCGCCCCCTCACCCCACAAAAAATGTACATTTCAGAAACCACACCTCCTTTATAATGGTACAGTCATTTTACATGCTCCCGCCCCGCCTCACCCCCAACCAAACATGACATCTCAGCGACCACACCTTCTTTCTAATGGTACAGTCATTTTACATGCCCCCGCCACCTCTCCCCCCACCAACATGTACATTCAGCGACCGCACCTCCTTTTTAATGGTACTTTCATTTTCATGGCCGCCCCTCCCCCTCCGTCTGTCTTCGTGTGGTACCAGCCTAACGGAAGAGAGAGAAGGCCATTTACCTTTTACCTTTGTGTTGCCAACAGGCGTTAATCAGTCGCGCACCGTATGTCGCCAAGGGGGAGCAAGGAATGGACATGTTCTACCGACCGTCACACATGTTGGCCAATACGATCGCTTCTGCGCGTCTTTCCCGACGGTAACAGGCAGTTAACCGTTAAACGTGATATCATGGTGTGTTTAAAAGCTGGAACTTCAAACGTAAAAAGGAAAGGCTATTGTTCTGCACTTGTCAGTTGTTCCCCAGTGTGTCTTGTCGAGCTTTTGAAAAATCTTCTACTTGTCTTTTCAGATCTTACTCGGGCTGTGTGTGCGTGCGCGTGGAGTGTTGTTATGTGCATGTGTCGTGGTTTGTGCGTGCGCAGGTGTGTGTGTTTGTATGACGGCGTGGATTCCTTACCTTTGGCGCAACAGTTTGTAGGGTTTGTTTGTTTCCAGACTCCATAGAGGACCATTTCCAACAAATTCTACACTTTTTTCTATGTCTTTGTGCTTTTTTTTGTTTTAAGAAAATCAATGTTTTTTCATGGTGATTTGATTCTTTTTTCTTCTAAAAGGCTGGTTCACTCAAAAAACGAGTAGGTCACCAGCGGCGAATTTCACGTCGTGGATTGCAAAATGGTTGCTTCAGATTGATAATTTTAGTTGTTTAAACTGCATGGGCTATTGATTCGACAGTCGTTGCACAGCTTGGGAGCTTAACAGTTGAAACCACTTTGGTGAAGTGGTAGCATTGCGGACTCCGGTTGGGAGGTCATGTGTTTGATTCCCATCAGAGACATGTGGGATTTTTCTGCCTGACCTGCTCCTTACCCAGAGCTGAGTTTGCTACGGGCTCAGTTGGTAGACTGGGAACACACAGTCGAGTTTTATCCACATAAATGATGCGTTCTCTGAGTGTGTCCCTCAAAACATGCACGGTCTATGTATCTAGTAAGGCCTTGTTGATGCTGGAAATATATTATGAAGCAAGTGTAACGTTACAGCCATGTCAGCAGTTCGCAGACCAGAATGGACATCATAAGCATCATCTTCATCTTCCTCATTCATCAGCGCTCAACATTTAACCCTCTTGGCAGTGGAAATTCCAGCCTAGAACTGCTCTAGTATTAGTATTGTTTTGAGAAATTAACCGAAAGCTCACCCCTACTGCCTTTGAAAGGGCCGTAGTGGACAAAGTTTCCACTGCAGGCACTGTCAAATTTAGTATGCAAAATCCTGATACATCTTTATTTCATAATGCAGAGATATCACATGTGTTGGAATGCATGTTGGTGTCATTGTCACCCTGTTTGTCACAAAAAAAAATGGGACAATCAAACGTTGACAATGTTACTATGATACACCAGACAGACCAATAAACATTGTGTGGCATGCATTTGTTAGTATAAATCATCAAAGGGTGGCCTACCTCAACTTGTAACAGCAGTCCTGGTTCAGTAAATCCAGTTTGAGGTGTCACAAAAAGTGTCACATGATTGTCACATACTCAAACATTGCGGCCGGGAAGGTAACTTTACGGTTTTTGTTTTTTTATCCTAAAAGGTGTGTTTGTCACTACTTTAAACGATTTTTAACCACCGGAATATATACAGACCACAGAAAGAAGGAAACTCCATTATTTACACTCTAATTGTGGTGTCTGGGGTCACACACAAGCAGGAAGGTGAGTGTCACCATTGTCACATGTCACCAATATGGTAAACACTACTCTTGATCCATGGTCTCTACCATATTTGCCGCATGGCAGAAACCGTGTTTTCGACATCACCCCACTGATCCATGGCTCGCTAAACGAAGAGATCTCAACCAGTAGCACCAGAGTCTTGGCAGACGTTAGATTCCATCATGAAAGCACAGCTAGTATGCGCGCATCTCAGCAGGTGTCATATCCTGTCAAAGTGGGTCAATTTGTCCCCGAGTTGGTGGAAGAGGGAAAAAAATAATCCAGAGGTGTTAGCGTGGTCTGGCAAATCATGATTTGGCCCAGTCTCTCTCCTGAAAAAGCTGAACTACAGGTGCGGAAGGTAGTGGCGGTCGCACGTGGTCACAAACGCAGACAAAGCACATCATCATCTTCATCACTTTCTTCACCTTCTTCTCCCTCTTCTTCCTCTCAAACATCCACATCACTTTCATTTAACTCCTCTCTTTCATTTCTTCTACTTCTTGTAGTATTTTCATCCAACTCCTCTTCATATAATCCTACAAAAAAATCGCCGTCAGTAGAAGCGCTAGCAGACGCCATTTTCAGAAAACAAGGCGATGCCGTCTGCAGCAATGGAATGCGGTCAGTTCACGACCCCTCAGTCTTTGTGAATGAATCCTTTCCCACACCCCACCCCATACTACTGCTAAGATTCATTGTAATTGGACACCTCTCAGGGATGTCACCACGTTTATTTTTGGCCAGTCTTGACTTAAAACGTGGTGGTGTGGTCGCAGTGTGTGGGGAAAGTAACGCTGCGGCCACGTACGGCCGGTTGCGGCCGGAACGAATCGATAGCAGGGGAGACAAACACAGCGGCCAGGGATACGGGCGAAACGAATGCAAGAGGGTGATGTGGGTGTGTCAAAAAAGTCTCAAAATTGCACTGGCTCCCCTTCATTCTGTGCTCTCATGGTGACCATCAGTATCGCGGTCCTCTCTCTGGTCTTTGGTTATGACTCCGTCGGGCGAGTCGGGGTCAACCAGTATTGCCGATCCATGGGGGCAGTTCGTTGGCACGGGCACGTGCTGAGCGCCCTCCGACGGAGGACGGGTAGAGCTCAACTACCCAGCTCTGCAATGAAGCAAATATTGTTTGTCAGTAGGGGGGCTTAGTAGCTGGTGTCTTGCATATGTTGGAATCAGAACAGGCGCCACTGTGAACACACATGATTGCTAGCGGCACGGCCAGGCTGTGGGCTATGGACAGGGGCGTTGGAAGGGAACGAGAGGTGTGGATTTGCACTCGCTACTGAGGTGACACAGAAGATGGGGGGACACAACCAGCCAAAAAAAAAGAAAAAAAGAATTTTCAACCTTGGACAGGGCCTCAGCGCACAGGGTCGGCAAAGTAGGGACCAACCACCCTGACCTGGCCTGGTTGCATGTGGTGTTTGTAGTGGATGGCCTCTATTACTTGCACAGGGTGGCAGGTGAGGTGCTCTGATGAGTGCAGGTCCGAGGAGCCGGCCCCTGGTGGGTGCCCAAACTAAAACAGTTCAGCCTACCTGCCGCATTCAGGGACTGATTGAAGGGCTTACTACAAGATGTCGGGAAGTAAGGTGGAGTCATCCAGGTGTGGGCTGTAAGTCGTAAGGGAGTCATCCAGGTGTGTGATGAAGGATACTGCTTACATGATGTCAGTGAAGTAAGGTGAGTCATCCAGGTGTGTGATGTGCATAAGGTGAGTCATCCAGGTGTTGTGATGTCATAAGGTGAGTCCTCTAGGTGTGTGATGAGTTCGTCAGTGTGATGTCATCCAGGTGTGTGATGATTGTCAGGAAGTAAGGTGAGGTCATCCAGGTGTGTGATGTCATAAGGTGAGTCATTCAGGTGTGTCATGTCATAAGAGTGAGTCTCCAGGTGTGTGATGTCATAAGGTGAGTCATCCAGGTGTTTGATGTCATAAGTGAGTGATCCAGGTGTTGATGATGTAAGGTGAGTGATCCAGGTGTGTGATGATGTAGGGGAGGTCATCCAGGTGTGGTGATGATGTAAGTGAGTCATCCTGGTGTGTGATGATTTAAGGTGAGTGATCCAGGTGTGTGGATTATGTAAGGTGAGTGATCCGGTGTGTGATGATGTAGGTGAGTCATTCCTGGTGGTGTGATGATGTAAGTGAGGTCATCCAGGTGTGTGATGATGTCAGGATGTTAAGGTGAGTCATCCAGTGTGTGATATGTCAGGAGGTAAGGTGAGTCATCCAGGTGTGGTGATGATGTAAGTAAGGTGAGTCATCCAGGTGTGTGATGATGTCAGGATGTAAGGTGAGTCTCCGGTGTGTGTGATTGATGTAAGGTGAGTGATCCAGGTGGTGTGATGATGTAAGGTGAGTCCATCCAGGTGTGTGATGATGTAAGGTGAGTCATTCCAGGGTGTGTGATGTCAGATTAAGGTGAGTGATTCCAGGTGTGTGATGATGTCAGGATGTAAGGTGAGCCATCCCCGAGGTGTGTGATGATGTAAGGAGAGTAAGGTGGTGTGTGATGATGTACGGTGAGTGTCCAGGAGTGTGTGATGATGTAAGGTGAGTCATCCACGGTGTGTGATGATGTGATGTAAGGTGAGTCATCCCGGGTGTGTGATGATGGCAGGATGAGGTGAGTCAATCCAGGTGTTGTGTGGATGATGTCAGGATGTAAGGTGAGTCATCCAGGTGTGTGATGATGTCAGGATGTAGGTGAGTCATCCAGGCGTGTGATGATGTCAGGATGTAAGGTGAGGTCATCCCGGCGTGTGATGATGTCAGGATGTAAGGTGAGTCATCCAGGCGTGTGTGATGATGTCAGGCTGTAAGGGTGAGGTCATCCAGGTGTGTGCAGGAATGTCCGGAGTGTAAGTGAGTCATCCAGGTGCTGTGATTGATGTCAGGATTGTAAGGTGACGTCAGCCAGGCGTGTGCTTTTTGTCAGGATGGTAAGGGCGTGCTGTCGGGTGTGTGATGTCAGCTGTCAGGTGCGTCCCGTCCGGTGTGTGATGATGTCCGGATGTCCGGGTGCGTACGCCAGGTTGGTGCTGCTGTCAGGCTGTACGGGCGTCATCCAGGTGGTGTGAAACTGTGGTGATGTAGGCCAGGTGAGTGATGAGGGCTGCGTGATTGATGTCAGGTCTGTAACGGTGGGTCTCCACGGTGTGATGAGGTGTCTCCGTGTGCCGGTGTAGTCATCCCTGTTTTGGTGATGATTTGTCAGGATGTAGGTGAGATTGTCATGCGTGTCATGATGTGAGGTGACGGGTCCGTCCCCCAGGAAGTGCTGACTTGATGTCAGGTGTGAGGTGATGAGTCTGGCGGTGTCTGAATGCGGCTCTGGATGAGCTGTTGTGTGATGCAGGCTGGGTGCTCCGATGAGTCGTTGGCTGTGTTGACTTTCGATGAGTGCTCTTGGTTGGTGTGATGACGATGATGACTGTGAAGGTGTGAGGGGTTGCTGCGATGTCGGTGTTTGGTGTGAGCTGCCAGGTGTTGATGTGCTGGGTGTCTGTGATGAGTGTTGGTGTGCTGATTGCTGATGTTGGGTGTGCATGCGCGTTGTGATGTGTCCAGGCTGTCTGGGTGTGATCGAGGTGTGTAGTGTGGGTGGTGATGAGGTGGAGCTTGATGTCCGTGGTGTGTGATGAGGTTGATGCGTGTGGCGTCTTCGTGATGAGGTGTGTGATCGATTGCTGGGGTTTGTTGCTCCGGACTGTAGGATGTGCCGTGAGTGTGCTGCTGTGATGTAGCGTGTCAAGTGATTCTGAGGGGTGTTGGGATGTAAGATGTATGGTGTGTCATGCAGGAGTTGTGCGGTGCTGATGTCAGGTCGTGTGGTGAGCCATGGCAGGATTGTTGATGATGTCAGTGATTGTGTGGTGAGATGTTAAGCTTCCCCAATGCTGGGGTGCTGATGATGTCAGGATGTAAGGTGAGTCATCCAGGTGTGGTGATGATGTATAGGATGTAAGGTGAGTTGGCGGTGTGTGTGACGGATGTGGCTGTGTACGGTGAGGTGATTGTAGTGGGAGGTGTGAGGGGTCATGAGTGTGGGTTGTGTCTGAGTTCCAGGCTGTGGGATGATTGTTGGTGTGACTGAGGGATGGTGTGGGCTGTGGTGAGGTGATGCTACCGGATTGAGCTGAGGTGATGACTGTGATGCTTGGATGGGTGAGAACATAGTGAGGTAGCTGATGGAGGTGTGAGGTGATCGGTGTGGCTAAGGTTTGTGATGGAGGTCAGGTTGATGATTGATGAGGGATGATTGTGCTGAAGTGATGCCTTGATGGAGTGTGGGTGATGATGTGGGATGTATGGGTGTGACTGAGGTTCGTGTGATGAGGTGATTGACTTGAGTGTGGGTGATGTGATGATGGGTGTGACTGTTGGTGTGATTGTATGCTGACTGTGCGGTTGCTGATTGATGTGGTTGGTTGTGATGACCTTTGGGTGTGGTGTGATGGTGGTGAGGAGTGATTGTGGGTGTGATGCGGTTGTGTGATGAGTGATGAGTGTGGGTGTGATGAGGTGATGATTGTCGGACTGGGGTGTGATGCGAGGGCTTCCCGTGATGGTGGTGAGGTGATGAGTTTGGATTAGTGTGGGTGTGATGAGTGTGTTTCTGATGTGTGTGGGTGTTGATGAGTTGTATTGATGTGTGGGTGTGATGAGGTGATGACTGATGAGTGTGGGTGTGATGAGGTGATGATTGATGAGTGGGGTATTGATGAAGTGATGATTGATGAGGTGGGGTGATGACCGTGAGATTGTGAGTGTGGGTGTGTCTGTGATGAGGTGGAGGGTGGGGGTGATGATTGATGATGTGGGTGTGTGATGAGGTGATGCTGAGATGTGGGTGGTGATGAGGTGATGATGATGTGTGTGGGTGTGGGTGCTGGTCTGATTGATGACTGTGGGTGTGACGAGGTGTGGTGACTGAGAGCTGGGGTGTTGATGAGGTGATGAGTGTGGGTGTGATGAGGGGAGGACTGTGGGGGTGTTGTGGTGAGCTTGATGAGTGTGGGTGGTGATGAGGTGTGAGTTGAGTGTGGGTTGTGATGATGAGGTGAGGGACGGATGAGTCGGGGGGGGGAGTGTGATGATTGATGACTGTGGTGTGATGAGGTGGATGATTTGACGGACTCAATGGGTGTGGATGAGGTTATGACGTGATGAGTGTGGGTGTGATGAGGTGAGATTGATGACTGTGGGTGATGAGGTGATGATGACTTGATGACTGTGGGTGTGATGAGGTGATGATTGATGACTGTGGGTGTGATGATGAGGATGATTGAGACTGTGGGTGTTGATGAGGTGATGATTGATCAGTGTGGGTGTTGTGCTGAGGTGATGATGATGAGTGTGGGTGGAGGAGGTGATGACTGATGAGTGTGGGTGTGATGATTGATCAGTGTGGGTGTGAGGTGTTGATGAATGATGGTGTGGGTGTGATGAGGTGATGACTGATGAGTGTGGGTCGTGATGATTGATCGGTGGGTGTGTGATGAGGTGAGACTGATGAGTGTGGGTGTGATGTGATGATGGATTGACTGATGAGTGTGGGTGTGATGATGGATCAGTGTGGGGTGTGTGATGAGGTGATGATGATGACTGTGTGTGGGTGTGATGAGGGATCATGACTGATCAGTGTCGGTTGTGATGAGGTGAATGAGACTGATGAGTGTTGGATGTTGATGTGCTGCAGGTGATGTGGGTGATGAGGCGGCCTGATGAAGTCCCCGACCCCGTTCTGCGCTACAACAAGCGACGACAGGCGCAAACCAAAATGACTGTGATCTAAACCTACACTATGGTGAGTCGGTGTGTGGGGAAGACCCATGTGATCAAACCTACACAATGGTGAGTCGGTGTGTGGGGGACCCTTGTGATCAACCGACAACGATGGGAGTCGGTCTGTGGGGGAAGACCCATGTGATCAAACCTACAACTATGGGGAGTCGGTTTGTGGGGGGAACGACCCAAAGGACCTGTGATCAAACCTACACAATGGTGAGTCGGTTGTGTGGGGAAGGGCCATGTGATCACCCTACACTTGGTGACGTCGGTGTGGGGCGGGCACCCATGGCAGCCTCGTGCTTTTTTTTTCTGTTCTGGGTTTGTGTGTGTGTGTGTGTTGTGAGTGTGTGTGTTGTGTGGTGTGTAGGTGGGGCGGTTGTGGTCTAGCCCTCCGTTTGCCGCGCTGTGCTTTACTTTCACGTGCCTGTTTTGTCCTGTCAGCTTCTCTGCGACACCCGGTCAAACTTGGTTGCCCGCCTTGGCCTTGCCGTGCGCTTTGTTGCTGATTTTGGGTCAGCCCCGCCTAAAAGACACCGCCCTGTCTTCACTTTATAGCCCGCACGTGACGGGCTCTTGTTCCAGGTGACTCCCGCCCCCCTCCTCCCCATGACTGTGTTTCCCCCCGCCCCCGGCATTGTCGCCGACCTGATATCACATAGCCACCGACCCCCGGCCCTCTTGTCTAATCATGCACCCTGCGTGCCTGTCGTTCTTTTCCCTTTTCTTGGCTCCTTCCCCCCCCCCCGCGAGTGGATGGAGCATGGCCGGAGGGCGATGCCCTCGCGCGGACGCCCGACCTTTGTACGCGGAGAAGAGCGCCGAGGTTTGCCATACGAAGCCATCGTAAAGCGCCAGCCTTTGTTTGGCACGGCCGCCAATTAGAAGCCCATCGAGAAAGGTCTACAATATGGCTGTCCCTGCTCCATCCAGGACTCAAGAGGTTGAACAGAGTGACGAAATGTTTTTCCGTTTTAGCTCTTCGCCGAGGCGCCTACTCATGTAGCGTTCCATTTCGCAGCAACGTTTACGCCTGCTGTACGGTTCCCGCTGTGTTTGTGTTGTTTCATTTCAGTTTCCCAAGGAGGTGTCACTGCGTTGCCAACTGTCCCACTACGTCCAGCACATTGCTCAGTCTTGGCTCAGAGGCCGCACTGCGCTGCTTTCCAGGCCAGCTCCCTGATCCTCCCTTCCGGCGCGCCTTGCCGCCGAGGGTCTGTGAGATCGGCCCTGTCCA
>JADBJO010029262.1:10000-12500 GCA_016801955.1 Conus betulinus
TATAGCCATTACCAACGGCTGTAACGGCCCCAAACGGTTTTTCCTCTTTATGGAATATCTCATAAAGTACTGGGCCGATCTTACTGAACATTTGTGGGTGTGTTCATTATGGGTCACGGATGATGCTCGATGTTATATTTTACCGTTATATCTGTTACTAGCGGCTATAACGGCCCCTAACGCTTTTTCTTCTTTATGGAATATCTCATACAGTGCTTGGCCGATCTTTCTGCAAATTTGTAGGTTTGTTCATTATGGGTCACGGATGGTGGGCGATATTTATAATATAGCCGTTACCAACGACTATAACGGTCCAAAACGATTTTTCCTCATTATGGAATATTTTACGCGTATTCAAGATAAACTGGGAGTACGTTTATATGCTTTGCCTCTTGTTTACATCTGTCACTTGCCCCGCCGAGGGACTAAGAGTGACTAGGAAACCAAGCATTACTAGCTACTAAAGCATACACACACACACACACATACACAATTATCTTTGAAATATATTAAAACATAGCAGAGATTTTTCCTCCTTCAAGAGAGAGAGAGAGAGAGAGAGAGAGGAGAGAGAGAGAGAGAGGAGAGAGAGAGAGAGGAGAGAGAGAGAGAGAGGTGGGGGGAAATCAGTTTTTTTTTAATGCTTTGGCTGTATGTGCAAATGTCAAAAAGTGTAGGGAGGAGGAAAGATTACACGTAGAAATCATATTTGTCCCAGAAATAGCACCCCTAATTAAACGGAGCTGGATTAATGTGGCATATAATAATCGTACTTGTGTGTGTGTGTGTGTGTGTGTGTGTGTGTGTGTGTGTGTGTGTGTGTGTGTGTGTGTGTGTGTGTGTGTGTGTGTGTGTGTGAGAGAGAGAGAGAGAGAGAGAGAGAGAGAGAGAGAGAGAGAGAGAGAGAGAGAGGTTTGTCCTATTATCTCTGCTTTCTCCTCCTTTTTTTTTTCTTTTCTTTTATTTATGTTTAGTTTTATTTCTTATTTTGTTTCATGCCTTCTCCTCTTTTATTATTATTATTATTATTTATTATTATTATTATTATTATCATTTCAGTATTGTTTGTCATCTCCCTTCTCCCTTCCACTGCCTGGTCTCCTGTTTATTCTTTTTCTTCAGGTTCTTGCTGGACCTTGTGCTGCGCATATAATTCCCAGGTGTCGCCGACACTGTCTCTTCTTTTTTTTTTTTTCGCCCGTTCTCCCACTCTCTTCGCGACCCCACCCTCCGTCATTCTTTTTCTTTTTTCCCCCCACTAGACACGCGGCATGGTGCCTGCTTGTCGCGATCCATATGTTTCATTATCATGTTTGTTTAGCGTGGAAGAAATGTGAGTGCGTTCTGTTCAAAGTGACACAAAAAAAAAAACAAAAAAAAAAAAAAACAGAGAGAGAACGAACGAACGAACGAATGAACGAATGAATTTTATGTTCAGTAGGCTATAGAGTAAGCATAACTGGATTTTTTTTTTTTTTTTTTTTTACATCCAGCCTTCCGGCGGCCAAAAGAAAAGAAAAGAAAGGAAGAAAAAAAAATGATACAAAGTCTGAAATATAATAATACCAAATGAAACGAAACTAATGTACATGAGGGAACATAGACAGAAGGGATGGGAGATGCTGGGGGTGAGGATGGTGGGGCGGGGGATGGGGGGCCTTAGAGGAGAGAGAGAGAGAGGAGGGAGAGAGAGAGAGAGAGAGAGGAGAGAGAGAGAGAGAGTGAGAGAGAGGCAGACAGGCAGACAGACCGACTAGACACAGACACACCACAGATAACTACACACACACACACACACACACGCGCGCGCGCGCGCGCGCGCGCACGCACGCACGCACGCACGCACATTCAGACAAAGAGACACATGTATATGCCACCCTGATTGAGTCCAATGATGGCGATAGGTGCATTTATCTTGCATGGAAAGGTCGTAGAGGTGCGTTTAGGATTGCAGGACTTAGGATTGGGATTTGGCACCGACAAGATCAGACGTGCCAGAAAACATGCGACAGTTGACTTACACCATTCTTTACAGTTGTCGCTGTTGTTTGCTCCTGAAAAAAAAAGCGTATTAAATAACCTAATTACTGAATTTTCCAGTTGCTTGCTCGGTCTGCTCCTAGACTAGAAGTCGACGTTAGAGTCAACGTTGAAGGCAGTATGCTGTGTGTCAAGGGACGGTGTTTGGACACAACGGGAACTTGCTAGTTTTACTTTCTCTTGATCCAGGGCACCTGCACACTATTATTACCCAAACTCTATGAAAGATGAGGTGGGTTTTCACGCGTTAATTTGTTCTTTGCTTTTTCTTGTTTGTTTGTTTGTTTTGGGGGGATTCTTTCTTCCTTTGTTTGTGGTCTGTTCGTAGTTTTGTTTGTTTGATTTTCTTTTTTTTTTTTTTTTTTCTTTTGTCTGTTGTTGTTGTTGTTGTTGTTGTTGTTGTTGTTGTTGCTGTTGCTGTTTGTTTTTTTGTTTTGTTTTGTTTTGTTTTAACTTGCAT
>JADBJO010029263.1:0-19245 GCA_016801955.1 Conus betulinus
AAAAAGTAAGATAGATGATGGTGGACGGGCGAGGAGTGGGCCGTCAGAAAAAGCGCGGTGGAGCTCGTTGTTCGATCCTATCAACCCTGAACATTGGCTAGACCGGATGTATGATGGGAGGCAACTAATTGGCTATAGCGGGAGACAAAGGGATGGGGATGGGGAACGTGAAATTGCGGGATGGAAGGACAGAGGGGGCTGTGAGTTCAGAAATGGTGAGAGGAGAGCGAAGGAATTGCGCTAAGGCGAGGGAGTGTGGGAGAAAGGTGTTGGGGGGAGGGGTGGGGGTGGAGGATCCGCGAAAGAGTTTGTGAGGGGAAACGAGCAAGGGAAAAAGAGAAGAGGGGGATGAGGTGAGCGGGAGAAATAGGAGAACAGAAGACAGGAGGAATCAGTGCGGACAGAGGTGACAACAGATGATAAACAGAGGAACAAAAGAGACGGGGGGAGAGACGTTGTGGGTTAGTTGCATCCAGGCTTAACCGTCAAAATCCCCATGAGGTAAGAGAGAGTGGAAAACAAAAACAAAGTGGAAAGTAGGTATACACACAATCGTAGGGCGTGTGCGTGCGCGCGCGGGCGCGCGCGCGCACCACACAAACAAACACACACACACACACACACACACACACACACACACACACACACACACACACCACACACAGAGGAGACCGCGAGAGGACAGGGAGCCACGAGAGAGGAGAGATGAGAAGAGGAGAAACAAAACGGAAAGACTCTGTCAATCGGATGGCTTATTCATATATATACGTTGACCTCCTACGTCTTAATTACCCGACAGACCAGACAGTGTGGAGCAGGGGAAACGGTATGCGTAGGAGTTAAAGAGACCGACAGGCAGACAGACAGTACGGGAGATAACCAGCTTGACATCCATGTCATTCAGGTGGTTAACAGGGAAGCGGATGGCTGGACAGGAGATTGTGGAGCTGTGTGGGAGTGGAACAGAAGTGGAAGGTCAGAAAAGCCTTGACAGGAAGAGAGGGGGGTCAGACAGTTTAAACACAAAAACAACAACAACAAAACCCAAACTGAAATGTAAGGTCGGTGAGTCGTGATTTCTTCCTTCTTGGTCTCTCTCTTCTACTACTAATACTTCTTTTCTTCTTCTTTCTTTATCTTATTCTCTTCTCTGCTTCCTCCTCCTCCTCCTCCTCATCTCCTCCTCCTCCTCCTCCTCCTCCTCCTCCTTCTTCTTCTTCTTCTTCTTCTTCTTCTTCTCGTCTCCTCCCCTCCTCTCCTGATCTCCTCCTCCTCTCCTCCTCCTCCTTCCTCCTCCTCCTCCTCCTCCTCCGTCTTCTTCTTCTTCTTTGTCGTCGTCGTCGTCGTCGTCGTCGTCCTTCTTTTCGCTTTGTACTTTGCTTTCCTTTTTCTCCCTTCTTTCACTTTTCAAGTCTTCCTTCTTCTTCTTCTTCTTCTCTTGCCGCTACAGTGTTTTTTGTGCGCGCGCGCGCGCGCGCGCGCGCGCGTGTGTGTGTGGTGTGTGTGTGTGTGGTGTGTGTTGTGTGTGTAACAGGAAGAGAGAAGAGAGAGATGGGGGGGGGGGGGGCATGGAGTCAACATAAGCTTAGGAAAGTTTCTTCCTTTTATAAATGTTGGTACTTGAGTGGAAAAGTACCTGCCCCATTAGTAATCTTTTTTTTCGGTGGAAAAACGTTTTTCATTTCATATTTGCATTCGTCGCCTGATACATTGGACTGCTATTACCAGAATATCAGTGAATGGTTTTAAGGACCTTGTTGCTGAGTTAACCTTTATCTCTCAGATTTATAGTCACTGCTAGGCTCGATAATGTGGGAAAGGATAAACATTTTCTAGCCTGATGATTCGAAAGAATTCTTCAGCAATGACAGAAGAAGGTTACAAGGGGGGGAGGGGGAGAGAGAGCGAGAGGAGAGAGAGAGAGAGGGGGGGGAGAGGGGGGGGGGGAGAGAAAAAGAGAGAGAGAGACAGAGACAGAGACAAGGCATAAGTAAGATGAGTCTAAATACACATGGTTGTCGATAATACTTAGGAGGAAAGAACTCACCTCTAGGACCACTCAAGGCAGTACACTGCAATGCAAAATGAAGTTCATCTTCACATGCATTTTTCATTATGGACAGGTAAGATCAGAATTGTAATGTTGCCTATAACGAAAATGGTGAACAAAGATATCCGATATTCCTAATCTAAATCTTGCCATTATAAATTTTAGACGTCTGTCCGTTTTCATTGACAAGTAAGTTGGAATATGGTGTAAGGACTTATACTGTCTCTACAGATCAGATCTAGTGCTATCATTTATATGGAAATTCCATTCTTGCCATCTGCTATCAACCAGTCTTGAATAAGAAGAAGAAGAGAAGAAAGAAATGGATAAGGATGATTATGATAGATGATGGGATTATGATGATGATGATGGAACATAAATAACAAGAACAATAAGAGGAAGAAACCAGGTGTGGGAGTGGGATGAGAGAGAGAGAGAGAGATAGAGAGAGAGAGAGAAGAGAGAGAGGATACAGAGACACGGACAGACAGACAGACAGACAGTAATTACACACAGCGGTGACGTGGATCGGACGATCTGTTGAGAGACGGAGGTGAGAGAAGGCTGAAGAAGGAAAGGAGACCTGTCTCCAGTTGATCAGAATGCCCAAACTTTAGCATCATTGTCAAGGGCATCGGTCCCCGTCAAGTGCCTGATTCCTCCTCGTGAGCGCCGAGCCACACACACATACCATACCCACGCACACACACGCTTTGCAACTATGTGTGTGTGCGCACGCGCACACACACACACACCACACCACACGGCGCGCGCGCGCGCGCGCGCCACGCACGCACGCACTCACGTACCCTCCGTCCCCTCCCCCCCCTGCCACACCACACACACAACACACACACACACACACACACACACACATTCGCACACGCCAACGCGAAGAAATGAGCATGTCCTTCCGAAGATTCAGGCAGCACCTTAGAAACAGAACCAGACTTCCAGAAGAAAAGTACCTGCAAATCAACCGTACCATTCGGTGGGTCACCATTACTCCGGCCCTACCTGCACTCCTGCCCGGCTTCCATTTCAAGCGAGAAGTCCCCCGTCCAGTTGGCCGGAAAAATGGAGTCCTCCCACTCGTGGGAGGAACAGAAAGAGGATGGCAATGAGTAAAGAAGGGCAATCAAGGGAGGGACGGATCGGAGTGGGGTTGGAGGGTGGCTGTGGTTTTGCCAAGAAGAAAAAGCCATTTGTTGCTCTCCCTCTCCCCTCCACATCCGTCGCTCCTCCGTCTACCCATAACTCATTCCCACTCCCCCTCTCCCCCAAGCCCACCCCCCCCCCCCCCCCCCTTTTTGTTTTTTTTTCATCCCTCCAAACTCTTATAACCATATCACGCATTAAACGTCGCGACAAATTATTACAATGTCAGCCAAGCATCTCAGCCTCTCTCTCTCTCGCTCTCTCTCCTCTCTCCATCCTCGCCTCTTCCCTCTTCTCCTCCTCCCCACACAACACACACACACACCACACACACACACCCACACACCCACACACCAGACACCACACACACCCAATCACACACACCACCGCTGCGACGCTTTGTCACAGAGAGACAGGGACAGACAGACAGAGAGAAGACGAATACGAATTTGAAATACTCATACGGAACATTTTTAGCGAAGTAATAATCATAAACTGGAAAGCTTCCATCAAAACGAACAAAAATAAGATAAGCAGACGAGTATAATATTTACGACATATTCACAATATCAAAGTAAAAATGATAAAACATATGCGAAGCAGAAAAATGAGTGAAAGAAAATCAAGAGCTCGGTTCACGACCATTAATGTCATGAACACACGTAAACTCTCCCTCCTCCCTCCCCGCCATCCCCCCTCTCAGAGGACAGGGAGGAGGGAGGGAGGAGGACAGGGATTGATTGATTGATTGATGATTGATTGATTGATTGATTGATTTGATTGATTGATTGAATTGGTTTGATTGATTGATTGATCTTTAAAATACGCAAGGATGAAGATTTTAGGTCAAAGCCTAGTCTTACCATCTGTCCTTGTCATGCATACATTATTTCAACATATCATTCATACTGACAATTCATCATAGCAACACTGTAATCTAATTCTCTACAATGATAAGCAAACTCAAAATTCATAAAGTAATAATGACATGGGGGGTGAAACAGAAGGAAACTTACAAGTAAACAAACAACAAACCAAAACTACGAGAGAAGAGAGAGAGAGAGAGAGGAGAGAGAGAGAGGTCAGAGGAGGGTGGGGCTGAGAGAAAGGGTATGCAGGGTAGGAGAAAGGGATGGTAGACCGAGCGGGAATGGGGATGAGCGATTTTTAAGACGCAGTGGTTTAATGTTTAGAAGAAGATTCAAAGTAATGGGCGCTAATCATTTAAATCGAATTAATTTAAATTGCTGAGTAACATAAAATGTTTAAAAACAATGGTTTCTTGAAAAGTTTTAAAGTATTCATGTTTTGTACATTCGGTGGAAGTGAGGTTCCAGACATAATGGTTCCAGAGTAAGCTATGGCTTGTTTTTGTATAGATCAATGCGTGGTAGGGAAGAAGGAATTTCGTCAAGCCAGAAAAATGTTCGCTCTTGTAAAAATGGCACTGATATAACATGGTGTAGTATCTGTCAAGATTGTAAACATAAAATGATGCCTGTTGAATTCCCCATTGCTTACTCAGAGAGAGTATGTTTCAGCGCTTTTAGTAGTTGTTCGTCTGTGGTTAGAGATACAGCTGGATGGAGTAGATTTTTTGCTGCACGTCTATGGAGAGAATTTCAGCCTTTTTTGTGGGCATGCCCTCCTTCGTGAAAAGAAGATGAAATTGATGTTGTCTTTAAAGGCTTACGTGGGGGAAATTTTCTTTTCTAATTAAACGGCGGAATATGGGCCGGGGGGGGGGGGGGTGGTGGGGGGGGGGGGGGGGGGGGGGGGGGGGTGGGGGGTGAGGGGGGGGGGGGGGGGGGGTGGATGGGGGGGGGGGGGGGGGGGGGGGGGGGTGGGGGGGGGGGGGGTGGGTGGGGGGGGGGGGGGTGGGGGGGGGGGGGGGGGGGGGGGGGGGGGGGGGGGGGGGGTACTCGCCCTTGACGTAGAACGAAAAGGGGGTGGTCCGGAAAAGACAACATGATTAAGAACTACGGGACTGTGTTGTCACTCCCCCACCATCTTCCCCAGACCACTCTTTGTGGACGTGTGTGTCTCTTTCACGTAGACAGAGAGAATTATGATAAGTGAGGAGAGTATATAGAGATAGAGAGAGTCTGACAAAAGTTAGAACTGTGGCAGTATGCCCACCTATAAATACATGTCATCACACTGAATGGGGTGGGGATGTAGGTATTACTCAAATGTGGTGTGGGTGGGCTTGTTATAAATATGTCAAGAAGAAGGACACTAGTGAGTAATGTTTTAACATACCTATCCGATTATGTTAATTTTCTTCAATGATCAGGCGTTCACATGTCTTATTATCCATCCTTTTTTATTTTTGTTTTTCCCTTCCACATTGTGAGAGGCCGACAATGTATCCTGTTCTGGGACGGGGGCAGATAACAATTTTAGCTTTTACTCGTACATTTATTCAACTGGCAACTTTGTCGCAAAAGATAGTGAGGGTCAATATGTTCAATTAATTTTGCAGCGTAGAAAGCGGTTTTTTTGACCACCGTTATATATATTGAGAAGATGAGGAGAGTATAAGATAGAGAGCGGACAGGATAGGAGAGAAAGTGTTTTTGTGTGATAGATGAGAGAGAGATATTAGATAAAGATAGAGAGCAGAGAGATATAGAGAGAGAGAGAGAGAATGTGTGTTCGGTTTCTCCTCTCTTGCCTCCCGTCTCTTCTCGCGCGTTGTCTTTTCTCTGTCGCGCGCGCGCGCGCGCGTGTGTGGGTGGGGTGTGTGTGTGTGTTGTGTTGTGCGCGCGACCGCGTGCGGTGTGCCTGGCGCGTATGCAGGCACACGTGCGCACACACTTGCTTCCTTCACATTCTTTTCAATCCATTCAACAAAGAACCTCCCCCCCCCCCCGCCCCTCCACCTAGCACTACCCCCCGCCAAACCGCCCCTTCTGTTCTTTTCATCTTTGACGATTCTTCCTCTCTCCCATCACTCATTCAACCTCATACCCCGTCCCTCCCCACGTCCCCTACCCCCTCTCCCCTCCCCCCCGCCCCCCGTCCCCATCCCCCCGCCCCCCGCCACCCCCCGGCCAACCCCCCCCCCCCCCAGGCCAACAACCCCCCCCCCCCCCCCCCCCCCCCCCCCCCCCCCCCCCCCCCCCCCCCCCCCCCCCCCCCCCCCCCCCCCCCCCCGACTCCCCCCCCACCCCCACCCCCCCCCCCCCCCCCCCCCCCCCCCCCCCCCCCCCCATGGTTCTTTCCGACTCGGTTTGTCATCACCCCATACCCGCGTCTCCCACTGTGCCCCAGTTTTTCCCTCTTTCTCCCTCATTTCTCTTTCTCCCATCCTCATCCTTGTCGATCAATGTATTAGGGGAAGTGAATCTAACAGACGAGCTCGGCACGGGCGCGCCTTTTCGGACATTTCCATTGCCCGCCCACATTCATTTCAATCGGTTACATATACTATAGTTTTTTAAACCCAGAGAGATAGATAGAGAGAGAGAGAGAGATATATAGAGTAGTGTACCAGACCCCTCAAGCTATCCGATGAAAGATCGGGTAGGCGCCTTAGTCCTACACTCTCAACCTAGTCACGGGGCCATACCCTTTGGTCTGAATTTGTAGCACATCATACGTCATGATATTCAGGGTCCCATGGGGAAAAAAATATGTAAGGGGGGGGGGGGGGGGGGTGTGGTGGTGGGGGGGGAGGGTGGTGGAGGTCCGAAAAGACAACATTGATGAAGAACTGGACTGTGTTTGTCCTCCAGACCTCCACCTCTACACAACTCACGGTCGTGACTGAGCTCAGAGAGATGTGAGATGAGATTGACGACGCTCCCGTTCATATCATGGCACATGCACCCATTAGACTAGACGAGACGCTGGTGTCTACGGGTGCATGAGGGAGAGGGGGGTTAGAAAGAAGAAGGGATGGTGAGAGCTGTGAGTGGTACCTAATTAAAAACAAATTTCCTTCCAGACTTGTAGCCTTCGAGACCATCGTTTATATCTTCTTAGTCACCAAAGCAAAAAAAGGCATTTTTTAAAGGGAAATAAAGCTAAATCAAAGCAAGAGGCTGTTGAAAAACTTCATCTCTGATGTTCATGTCTGTCTGTTTTTATTTGATTATATACTACACTATCCACATTTATAATATACCGTGTGCTTTTTTCTGATAGAAATATGGAGAAGGGACATTCATCAAACTCATCTGTGCCAATTGGCCAATTTTTTTTTACGATTTATGTTGCCCTGTAATCTCTGATATTCTTTGGTTCGCACAGCTGACCCAACCCCTCTGTTCAACATAGCTGTGCATGCCTTATTTACACTCCGGTTTCATATAGACGGGGTAGTCTCTTATTTTCTTTTTTTTCCTGGGCGGGTCTTATATAGCCGCGTGGCCCTTTCATTTTCTCGGTTTAGACAACATCCTACAAACTCGTGTTTTTCCCAGTTCGCATCGCCGCATAGTCTTGTTTTCCCTGGTTTACACAGCTGTGTTAGCCTCGTTTTTCGCTAACCTTGTTTAACTTTATTTTCTCCGGTTTACCAAGCTATGAACCGTATTTTTCTCTGGTTTATTTCTCTGGTTTATATGCTCCTGCTGCACTCATCATGTTCTACAATTTGTATCGCTGTGTAGCCTGATTTTTTCCGGCTTATTTCACTGTGTACCTTATTTTTCTTTCTGCTTTAAAAACCCTTCTACCCTTATTTTATCTGGCTAACGAAGCCGCTTTTCTTCCTCCCCGCTTATATCGCCTTATTGTATCATTTTTCTGTCTTATATATTTCTATGTACCCATTTCTTTCTCTGGCTTAGATGACAATGCAGCCCATTTCTCTCTTGCAAACAACATGGACTGGATTGATTCTGGCTGATTTCATCGTGTACTTTTCTCTTTGGCTAATATAAAATCGTGTGGCCTCATTTCCTCCGATTTTGTTTGATCAGAACAGACTACCCTGAACACTTCTGAAGCCACTTGGCAGCAACGCAGTGTCTCCTCTATTGGGTTGCCTGATGTTAATCTAACATTCCTTGCTCGCCTGTGGACTACGGTGCTAGGACTGTGACAGGATGATCCGGGTTGCATTACAGGTGAACAGAATGAACGAGAAGGAGGGGAGAAGGTGGTGAGGGGGGCGGGAGTGGGATCGGAGGATGAAACAGCAAAAATATCTTTACAGAGCGGTGCATTACACAAAATTACGCGTTATACACCGAACCGACTTAATATTTCTTTTTCTTTTTTTCCAACTTTTTTTTTTTTTTTTTTTTTTTTTTTTTTCTTTTTCTTTTTTTTTTTTTTTTTGAATGCTAAGCTACGCATGTTGCAACTCTTTCCTTTTTTCTTATTATTTCTTCCTCCTTGTCTCATCTTTCGAGCGCTTTTCGGCACCCGCTTTCTTTCCTTCACCACCCCCTTCCTTCACCCGCACCCCCCCCCCCCCCCCCCTCCTCCCACCTACCTAAAAACCCCTACCCCCCCCCCCCCCCCCCCCCCCCCCCCACCACCACCACCCCCCACCCCAGTGAAACAAACATACAGCCCGAGAGTAAAAAAAAATATCCGTGAAGGCGATTGTTGATGCTTCAGGGATTAATAGCGCGGTCGATGCTGCATTGTGCTGTCTGCTTACAACAGAGCTGTAATGGTTTTTTCATGAGCCAACGGATCCTAAAATAGACACCATGGCTTTTGTGAAACACGCGCGCGTATACACATGAACACACGCGAGCAAGCGCAAAGAACACACACACACACACACACACACACACACACACACACACACACACACACACACACACACACACACAGGCGCCCGCGCGCGCGCACACACCCACACACACACACACACACCACACACACCACACACACACGCACGCACGCAACGCACCGCACGCACGCAACGCACGCACGCACACACACACACACACACACACACACACACACAACACATACACACACATACACGCGCGCGCGCACGCACGCATGATTTTTTTGTCCCACAGTTTTTTTGTAAGAACTGAAGACAAGAGGAAGAGCAACCAGAACAACGAAGAGCAACAAGAACATGGAGAAAACAAGAATAGTTTAGGACAAAAGAAAAAGAAGAACGAGATGATGATGGTGATGATGATGATGATGATGATGATGACGATGACGATGATGAAAAGTGGGAGAAGAAGAGGTCAGGATCAGGATAGGGCGGGGGCATTGGGAGAGGGGAGCATTGCAGGGGGGGGGGGTGGGGATGAGGCAGGAGGGGGGGGGGGGGGAGGGAGAGAGAAAACAAGCGGACCAGTCTGGTGTAAAGTGTTTGCCTTCCTTGCCGTTCCACCTTCACCTGTTACGTAGCAGTTTGCGGGCATGGAAAATCACGGCAGTTTCTGAACTCCTACTCCTTTTTGTTTCTGTCGGGTCGGTCGTCGTCGGGGTCGGTCGGTCATAATCCTGTTCCTATCTGTTTGTTTATCTATCTGTCTGTCTGTCTGTCTCTGTCTCTCTTTCCCTCTCTCTCCTCTCTCTCTCTCTCCTCTCCTCTCGCTCTCTCTCTCCTCTCCCCTCCTCCTCTCTCTCTCCTCCTCTCATCTCTCTCTGTCACACCTCCCCCTCTCTTCTTCGCTCCCTCTCTCCTCTCTCTCTACTCCTCTCTCTCTCTCTCCGTCTCTCCCAGCCCTTCGTTATAAATGAGAGGGAAAAGAAAGATGTGTGTTGTGTGTGTGGTGTGTGTGTGTGTGTGTGTGTGTGTGTGTGTGTGTGTGTGTGTGTGTGTCTGTCTGTCTGTGGTTATATGCTTGTGTTGTGTGTGTGTGTATGTGTGTGTGTGTGTGTGTGTGCGCGCGCGCGCGCGTGCCCGCGAGCATACATGCGCTGGTACTTTGCGGCGTGTCATGTGTGTGTGTGTATGTGCGTGTGTGTGGGTGTGTGTGTGTGTGTGTGTGGTGTGTGTGATGTGTGTGTGTGTGTGTGTGTGTGTGTGGTGTGTGTGTGTGTGTGTGTGTGTGTGTGTGCGTGTGTGCAGGCGCGCGCGTGTAAAAACATACATCTTATGTAAAGTGTTTTCCCCCCACATACCTAATTACGTGCGTGTGTTTGCGCGTGCATGCGGGTGAATGCGTGTTCATGGTGTGCATCCGATCTGACCTTGACCCTTCACTTTCAGCCCAGACCTAGCACTAGAGTGATGAAGTACACAGTTTTCGGTTACAAGGCAAAAGCTTCGCCCTTTCGCCCTGGTGAGGAGAGACGGCCAGACGAGTCGGCTGTGGACAGGGGGTGGGAGCAAAGAGAAATCACTGGGGAGGAGGTGGGGGCACGGGGTTGAGGGGGGGGGGGTGATGAAGGAAAGAGAAGGGAGGCGAAGCGTCAAACCGTTTCTCCACATCATCATGGCCTGCAGGGTCCCCTTAGATCTACATGGAGATTGCCCAAGTGAGGTCCTAGTCCACAGTTACAGTTTCAGCGCCCATAACGCTATACATTCTCTATTACATTCAAAAGCTGTGCCTGGCTTTTGTCAGAGAATCAACCATTACCACATCATATTCATTCGCACGTTCAGCGCTTGACCCGTACCGTGCCTGACTCGGAGACAGATCCATGTCCGCTTCTTTGTGTGATATTACAGCACAATCCACATGACCCTTCGTTACGACGCTGTCGTCTGCTGGACTTTCCACTACCAATCCTTCATCCGCTCTGCCAAAGGCATAGAAATACAAGTCATGCATGATTCTGCTGTCCTTGCTAACATAAATGGTATTGAACTATTTTACTGACCGAAAATTCCAGGAAGAAAACCGTCTTTTTCACAGTGAAAAAACATCTTTGTCTTCACGGAGCCAGGGCGATTTTCGTCTTTTTCAAAACTGCGTTATTACTACTTGAATTTTTCTAACTCTGACCTGCTGATCATTATCAAGGCACAAGAGTTACCGAGTGACCAACCTCTTCCTTGTAATAGAAGTGAAGTCTTCACAGACGAAGCCATCAAAGTGCGAAGAAGTTTGCGTGCGAGTCTAGAATTGCTCAGAATTTTTGCTTGAGCCAGGTTCGCATCTAACGTACAACTTTGTGCGGAGTGTGTAAATTGTGCAGGGAACATGGATCACCCGAAATGTATATGTAATAAGTTAATGTATAAATCAAGGTAAATACGCAATAACTAGATATCCAGATGAATGGGGTAACAAACAAATAATGAAGTGAGACGTAAACACAGCTTGAATGAAGTGAGACGTAAAATAGCCTTGAGTCTCTGTGGAACAACGTCGTTTCATTATTATTATTATTATTACTACCTACTACTACTGTGACTTCTACTACTTTATTACTACTGTTATTATTATTATTATCATTATTGTTGTTGTTGTTGTTATTATTATTATTATCATCGTCTCATTATCATCATTGTTGTTGTTGTGTTGTCATTATTATTGTTATTATTATTAAGAATACTTATACAGCGCCTGTCCTGGATTAGAGACCAAGCTTTCAAAAAGCTTTAAAAGAAGAAAAAACAAAGCGCTTAGATACCCAGTCCACAGTAAAAGGAGATCCCCGTAGGGATGTCGAAGGCCTCTTTCATTACAAATTCCATTCACACCTTCTGGAAGTTCAACGCTATTAGCTTCCTTTCTGCAAGCTCTCTCTTTCTTAACCTCTTACCCTATATTTATTTGTCCTAACCGTGCATCGAAGTTTTGTTTTCCCCCCCCGCCCCCGTTCTTTTTCCTTTTTGTCTTTGTTCGGGGAACCTCACTCTTCGCTCTCTGTCACGGCCCTCACTGCCAGCTTCGTCTTCTTCTCTTCTTTTTTTCTTCTTCTTCTTCTTCTTCTGTCTCCTCCTCCCTCTCTCTTTAAACTCCTCCGAATCCTCCTCTCCTCTCTCCTCCACTTCCCTCTTCTCCTCTCTCTCCTCCCTCGCTCTCTCTCATCCTCTCTCTCTCTCCGTCTCTCTCTCATCTCTCCTTCTCGCAATCTCCCTCTCATCCTCTCTCTCTCCCGATCTCGCATCTCTCTCGTACGAACTCATGATTTTCTGACTGGTGGAAAGACTACACACACTGTTCCAGAATGACACTGACCTGGTCCATATGCATAGGGTCCTGTAGGTCTACCCTACAGCATTTACTTCATGCAGTTTGGTTTTCCAATTTAACGTGTTTTTTCGTCATTTCACTTGGGGGTGGGGTGGTGGGGGGGGGGGGGGGGGGGGGGGGGGGGGGGGGGGGGTGGGGGGGGGGGGGGGGGGGGGGGGGGGTGGGGGGGGGGTGGGGGGGGGGAGGGGGGGGGGGGGGTTGTTGTGTTGTTGTTTTTGGTTTTTTTGGTTTTGTTTGGTGTTTTTTTTGTTTGTTTTTGGTATTTGTTTTGGTTTTACAACCCTGGAAGCATGACAGTCCAGAAACTATGGGCGAAGCATTACATGCCTTCTTTCGTTTTTTTCCAGTTTACATTTTTTTTTTTTTTCTTAATCTGGGAACAAGAAACCATCTGCGGACAGCTGCGAACCCAGTATAGTCTCAATTTACCAGGCCTCAGCAGACCTAAATTGAACGACACTATGAGTCTTTCTTCCATTAAGTCTTTTTTCAATCAAAAATCAGTTTCCCTCCATTCCGACAAAATTAAGTTTTTGTCTCTGGGGAAAGGAGATCGAAGAGCTTTTAGATACTGTGGATAGCCACTTGTGTAAGCCATCCATAGTTTTTCTATGCGTATAATTGAACTTCCCATGCTAGGTTTTACCCCTCCCATCTTTTGTCAACCTCCACAATACGGGCAATTCCTTACTTTGACATGGCGCAACAACGGTGTGTGTGTTGTGGGATGGCTGTGTTGTGGGTGTGTGTGTGTGTGTGTGTGTGGTGTGTGTGTGTGTTGTGTGTGTGTGAGTGATTGTGGGTGTGTTCTGGTGTTGTGTGTGTGGTTGTGTGTGGTGGTGTGTGGGTGGTGTGTGTTTGTGTGTGTGTGTTTAGCCACCACTTATTAAACCAATCAAATGGAAATTAACTCTCTCTCTCTCTCTCGCTCGCGCAAGTCTCTGCTGCATCTCCTCTCTCTCCTCTCTCCTCTCTCTCCTCTCCTCATCTCCCACCTCTCTCTGCGCTTCGCTCCTCTCCGTCCTCTCTCTCTTCCCTCATCTCTCTCCTCTCGCCTTATCCTCCTCCTCCCTCCCCCTCCTCTCCTCTCCTCCTCTCCCTTCTCTCGTGGTCTCCTCCTCTCGCTCTCTTTCTCTTAAACCCCACCACCCACACACAACACACACATACACACACGCACCGCACACACACCACACACGCACGCACGCACGCACGCACGCAGCAGACGCCACCACGCACGGTACGCCACTCACAATATAAGAAGAGAGAATAGAGGATGAGATAGAGAGAGAGAGAGAGGAGAGAAGACTCACATTTCCCCCTCCCATTCTCTTCGAATCCCTTCTTTCTATCCTCCGCTCGTCGCACGCCCCCTACCTCCTCCCTTCCCCCACTAGCTCTGCTGCTCCCTTTCTATTGTTCCCCATGCCCCACCACACGCAACCCCAAAGAAAAGTTTAAGAAAAAAAAAACGGCGTAAAAAAGAAGTCAGGATGAATTGTTACACAATCAAAGAATTCCGGAGCACTGTTGGAGAGAGAGGCGGGAGGAGGGTGTGGTGGTGGTGGTGGTGTTGTGTTTGGTTATGGAAGTTAGTAGCGGTGACGCGGAGAGGGTGAGGGCAGTGGTGGTGGTAGTGGTGGTGGTGGTTGGGGCGGTGGTTGTTGCAGCTCAGCTTGCCGGTCGGTCCCGTCTTCCCACTGTTGTTCCCCATGGAGACCGCTACTCATCTTTGCCCTCACTCAGCGTCCCCCCTCTTCCCATGGTGTCCATGTCGCACACCATCCATCCATCCTCGGCCTTAAACGTTCACATCTTCTCTCTCTCATCCCTCTCCTCCGTCGACCCTCTCCCTCTCGCTTCCCTCACCTCCTCTCTCCTCCTCTCGCTCCCCAATCCCTCTTCTCATCCCAGTCTCTCTCATACCTCCCC
The DNA here is from genome assembly GCA_016801955.1 of Conus betulinus. Lineage (NCBI taxonomy): Eukaryota > Metazoa > Mollusca > Gastropoda > Neogastropoda > Conidae > Conus > Conus betulinus. Next base: position 14,227 of record JADBJO010029263.1, read on the forward strand.
TCTCTCTTCCCTCTCCCTCTCTACCTCATCCCCTCTCCAAATCCTCCCTCCTTCCACTATTTCCCCTCTCCCTCCTTCTTTCTCTCCTCTTCCCTTTTTTCTTCCTCTTCCTTGATGGAACCCTAGACCACTTCCAACGGCGTGGATAGATGTGGTTTTTTCCTCAATTTGCGGAGAAATCATAAACAAGCCAGCAACAACACGCGCCGCGCTCGCGCTGCGCTTACACATACACCGACACACCACACACACACACACCCCACACACACCCAACACCACACATTGGCACACACACGACACCACACACAACACACAAGGGGCGGGGACACACGGACACCGGGGGCCCCTACACACACCGGACACACACACACGGCGCAAACTCACGCACGTGCAGCGGGTGCGTGCTGCTGGTGGCGGTGTGTCGGGGGCCGGACACACCCACAACCCCCACACACCACACACCACACACACAACAGTACACACACCAACAACAACACAACACCAAAACACACACACATAACACACAACACACACACGCACACACCACACAACACACGTACGTCTCGCACGCAAAGCGCCGTAATCGTATCGTGAAAAAAAAATCATTTTAGAGTTAAATATCAGCGTTCTAATCCAATATAGTTGTAACGAATAAAATGCACAAATCTTTGTGACTTCAATTATGTATATTATTATAATTCATAGGGCTGAGATACTCATACATTTTAAACAAATTACACGAAATAATCCAGTTTCAGCAATCAAGGGAGATAAAGAGGAAGAACAACTCTCACGCAAACATTTCGTCTGTTTAAGGTCACCCAGAGATGTGTGCACACTATAGTACCTGTCTACATCTATCTATCTATCTATCTATCTATCTATCTATCTATCTATCTATCTATCTATCTATCTATCTATCTGTCTGTCTGTCTGTCTGTCTGTCTGTCTATCCATCTATCTCTCTATCATCTATCTATCTTTTATATCGAAAGAATCTTCCCTTCGATAAGAGGATCACTTATTCCATATCTGTGTGTTTGACTCCGCCTCCCTTTCTTCTTTGTAATCTTTACTCTCTTGTTTGTTGTTTCAATCTCTCTCTCTCTCTCTCTTCTCTCCCTCTTTTTTTTTTCTCCTTTTTAAAGTCATCTACGCCTTAACTATAATGGATGAACTTTTTAATGTTATGAAGATATGTGTGTTTGTTAAAAGTTTTTGTAAGTCTTAGTCGCTAGTCATACTTAGTCCCTTAACGGGGCAAGGGCCGGATGAAAAAAGCAGCATGTGTTTGCTTATCTGTTACCCTTGGAAATAAAGATTATCACGTGCGAGCGCGCGCGCGCGCGCCACGCACACACACACACACCACACACACACCACACACACACACACACACACACACTCACACACGTACGCTCGCACGCAGCGCCGTAATCGTGTCGTGAAAAAAAAATCATTTTAGAGTAAATATCAGCGTTCTATCCAAATATGGTTGAAACGAATAAAATACACAAATCTTTGTGACTTCAATTATGTATATATCATAATTTCATAGGGTCTGAGACACTCATACATTTTAAACAATTACACTAAATAATCCCAGTTTCAGCAATCAAGGGAGATAAAGAGAAGACAACTCTACAGCAAACATTTCGTCTGCTAAAGGTCACCAAGAGATGTGTGCACACTGTAGTACCTGTCTACATCTATCTATCTATCTATCTATCTATCTGTCTGTCTGTCTGTCTGTCTGTCCGTCTAACTATCTATCTATCAACATCTATCTCTCTATCTATCAGCTATCTATCTTTTTATATCGAAAGAAATATCAAAAATCAAATTCCGAATTCCCCCTCAAAAGGGTTCATTGTTCTGCGCTTATTTGGTTTACCCCATGAACAAGTTGATTTCAGTTCTAATATAGGCCTGTGAGTTGTGACCTTATGAGCACTCTGTCTAAGTGCAGACTCTAAGTGCAGATTTTTACTCCCCTCTCTCTCTCATCTCTCCTCTCTCCTCTCCTCTCTCTCTCTCTCTCTCGCTCTCTCTCTCTCTCTCTCTCTCTCTCTTTCAATCGCACACACACGCACACACACTAATAATAATCTCTCTCTCTCTCTCTCTCCTCTCTCTCTCTCTCTTCTCTCTCTCTCTCTCTCTCTCTCCTCTCTCATCTCTCTCTTCGCTCATCTCTCTCTGTTCTCTTTCATTTCGAGTTTGTGGGCTCAAATCTAATGGATAACTAGTTCACACCTGATAAATCAATTGTCTATCTACCCAACTTGTGAAATTAATAATCTAACATATATGTAATATATATATATATATAGAGAGAGAGAGAGGTAGCGAGAGAGAGAGAGAGAGACGTAGAGAGATAGATATATATATATATATATATTATATATATATATATATATAATATTAGATTATTATTTCACATGTTGGGGTAGAACAATTGATTAATCAGGTGTGGAACCAGTTTCCATTAGATTTGAGCCCACAAACTCGAAATGAGAGAGAGAGAGAGAGAGGAGAGAGAGAGAGAGAGAGAGAGGAGAGAGAGAGAGAGAGAGACAGACAGACAGACAGGACAGACAGACAGACGACAGACAGACAGTCTTAATCCAGGACTGGAATAAAGCATTACTGTTTAATCAATGTCTTTTGACAGTCGCTATTCGCTGTGTGTTCAAGTCTCAAAACAGTGTCAATGTTATTTATCAATGACAGTGTTCTTTACAACGGGCTGCTTCTAAACGTGCAAGAAATGAAACACGAAGTTAATTAATACTCACTTAGTTTTAAAAAAAAGTGGTTATGTTTAAATGAAACATGTTTTGCATATCCAAATACATTTAAGAACATAATACGGATCCCGTGTCTGTTATCTCGGTTCCGTCTGATGAGGCGACAGGAATCTTTTGGCGGTAGGTTTATCAATAAATCACTTCCCTGCTCCTAGAGCAAAGAAGGATTTTTGTCACTGCACTTGTTCTAGGCTTTGGGATTTTTGACTTCCTTGTGTAATAAAATGAATCTGTGTGAATCACCCTTTTCAGGTGAGAGAGAGAGAGAGAGAGAGAGAGAGAGACAGACAGACAGACAGACAGACAGACAGAAAACAGAGACAGACAGACAGACAGACAGACAGGCAGGCAGACAGAGACAGAGGTGGTAACTATATCATTGACTTTACCTCAGCATTTACGAGCGTTGGCAGAGCAAAACATGGTACACTAATTACTTTTGATACGATTGTCCAGCCATCCCCAGCATTAAGATGTCACCGAATGGTAAAAAAGCGGTAAACTGGCGGTTAACATTTTCAGCTGTTCTTGCGCAGTACCGTACAACGGCATTATCTTACAAATTATAACCACTTTGAAATTATTGCCCTATACATTGATTAAAAAACAAATGTGTCAAACGACGATTTTGTATAAAACATTGCCAGAAATATTGGCTTACTAGGGATGGTACCCTTTATTGCAATTCCTTACAAGATGGGAAGCAGGTAGAAAGAAATGTAAGTATCAAGAACAAAAACAAAGATTGACCACACATATGTCCACCTGGTCAAGTTGTTTGCAAAGTAAGAGTTTATCATTTTGTGATGAATCAGGCAAGTTAAGCCACATGGAAGCAGCAAAGTGAACAGGTGTCCTTGGCTTTCAACAAGAACAGGTCCTTGCACCCTAACCAAAGAGGTTCCGATTAATCCGACTGTTTTGGATTGTCTGACTTCTCCACACACATTTCTTATTTAAAATTCGGATGGGTTCTCAATCCTTTGTTTGTTTTTGTTTTTTGAGAACCGTGTGTACTGATTTCACAAGAATATTACGGGCACGAAAGATTTTCTCTGGGCTTGTGAGTTCAGTTTAAAAAAAAAAAAAAAGAGTAAAGGGGGCATAGTGATTAAACTGCTCAGTTTGGGAGCGAGTTTGAAGACATTCAGACAGACAGACAGAGAGAACACACCGTATTCAGAAAAGAACAAGATTGACCACACATGGGCAGACCTGGTCAAGTTTTGCAAAGTAAGAGGGTTTGTGTGTGTGTGTGTGTGTGTGTGTGTGTGTGTGTGTGTGTGTGTGTGTGTGTGTGTGTGTGTGTGTGGTGTGTGTGTTCTTTTCTGTGCGCAACGTTCATTTGTCTGCCTGCAAAGATTAGCGGTCAACACACCACTGAAGATACGAAGAGTCGAGTCGGGAGGAGTTGAGATGAGTATAGTGGAGTGGGTGTGGGAGAAACTTTTTGCCAATGCCACGATTCCATGTCTGGAACATTACTGATAAAGTCTCGATCTCCTCCCACGTAGGCGCCCTGGCTCCCCCCCCCCCCCCCCCCCCCCCCCCCCCCCCCCCCCCTATTCCCATCCCCACCCCCACCCCCCACCTACCCCTCCTCTACTCCATCCCCAGCCAAACACTCACATTACTTATTAGTTACATTTTATCACCGAGGGACTCGCAAACAAATGACCAACTTTTTTTTTTCTTTACAGTGCCAATAAGCGCGCGCAAAACTACTCTGCCAAGATGGATCGTTAATCAGTGTGTATGCACGACATGCTGTCTAAAATTCCAGACATCACCGAATCCTACCTCGGTCAGGGCAACTGTCTATCAGTATCATAGCGAAGCGTGTGGGTGTGTAAGTATGGGATGAGCGTAGAGAGAGAGGGGGGGTGGGGGCGGGGAGAGAAGTGCGGCCGAGGCAGTGGAGGGGGGAAAAAGGGGAGGCAAAGAAGGGACGGGCAGATGAGGGAGGGAGGGGTGTAGTGGGATCCCCCCGTGGGGATACCGGGGGGGCGGGGGGGGGGTTGTCTTTTGTACAAATAGTTTCCCCACACCTTCTGAACATTCTGTGCTAGTAACGTCCCCGTTTCCTTTCGCTATCAGTAACTCTGACTCCTCCTTTGTTGTACTGTCGGCTACTGTCCTTTCTGTCTACCATATCTTTTATCTTTTTCCCACAACCTCTTCCCACAAATTTCTGCACTCAATGAAGTCG
>JADBJO010029264.1:15000-19244 GCA_016801955.1 Conus betulinus
ACCTCCGCCCAGTCGCACAACTCTCATCCTTTTATCTTGTCTTTAGAGTATTCTCCCGAACATACTCGATCATTATTTTCCAGAATATTCTGCTCGTCGGTGAGTCAGCAAATGAAATCGCGACAAGCTGACGCCAACTGTGATTCGATCAGGTTCTACAACTTGTAGAACCTGATCGAATCACACATGGCGATTCTCGAACCTTCAGTAATGCACTAGCAACTTAACGGAGACCCAGTTAACGTTCTAACATAATCTCGAATATTCCAATCGCATTATCAGTCGATCCGAAAAGGAACTGAACAATGCATATACGTTCGTTTTCCAAACGTTTCAACTAAATCAACAACAGCACTACACCGACCGAAAATACAGAGATCTAAAAACGATAAGTAAAAGGAGGCTTGTTACACGTCATTATTGCCATGACGTCTTTCGCGAAAGTTGCTCCTCTCTTGTCTCCCTTTTAAATTGTAACATTCATGTACCACTGCTTAACATACCCTGGATCTCTTCTTACTACTTCTTGGATCTCTACTTACTACTTCCTGGATCTCTACTTACTACTTCCTGGATCTCTGCTTACTACTTCCTGGATCTCTGCTTCCTGGATCTCTACTTACTACTTCCTGGATCTCTAATTACTACTTTCTGAATCTCTGCTTACTACTTCCTGGATCGCTGTCCATCACTTCGGTTTTATCTCAACTTATCACTTCCTTGGTGTCGACTCCCCACTCCCTCGCTATGGAATCGTTCTTTCACCAGTGTCTGCTTATGGTCTGTGTTTCCCCCCGTGCTTTCAGCTCACTGATACCCCATTTTTTCTACTCAACACCACCAGTTTCGCTTTCTCCACCACCTTCTCCGTCAGTCCCTAGTAATCCTCTTGTGTTTCATCCCAGTTAACCCCCTTTGTACTCACTGCTGACGCGAGCTTCACTCATGAATCTCTCACACCACTAATATGTGTGTTTCCTCACTTTATATGGAGTACATAATAAACATCCCCTTGCCTTTCTTCTTAGCGTCTGCTCGCTGTGCTTTACCATTTCCAGGTTCCCTGCATGCTGCTCAGTGAGACAGGCACTGCCGATGATTATGGCACAGTGATCTGGAGCGTGAATGAGAGGAGGTGGGCTGGTAGCTGTACTTGTTCTTCAGGTTAAGAAAAAAAAAAAAAAATCTGCTGTTGTGTCTGGTGGAAGGCAGTGTCAGACGGCAGAGAAAGAGCTGGTCCGACAATATAAAGGACTGGACCAAAATGACCATGCCAGATCTCCTCATGACAGCCACTAACAGAAGAGCCTGGAGAGAAAGGCGGCTGCCTCATCACGTCCCCCCAACGACCCCAGCGATCAGGGGAATGAATGACTGACTGACTGAGTCTCTGTTATCGCAATGCGGCGTTTAATATGCTTTCGAAACTGGACGTAGTGGCTGGAATTCCCCAGACAAATGGCAAAAGTTTTCATGCACTTGAAAATCTGGCAGCTTTCAAGAAAGGGGAAGTTACACAGAGAGACAAGACCACCCCTGCTTTGTGACTTGTTACACACACACACACACACACACACACACACACACACACACACACACAGGGAGAGAGAGAGAGGGGATTCTGCACGGTTCAGGCTCTCTTCACCACTCAACATAAAATGAATTTTCATCAGGAGGGTGCTAATTATTTTCTGAGTGTACCATTTCCAAAAGCCTGTGGCCATGGACGATATATATTCTCCTCTCTTTTCCCTCCTGACTTCTGTTTTCGTCATCTCTTTTCCTGCATATCTGTTTCCAGATGTCCACCCCCACTTCCTTCATAGTACTCTTGATTCGCTCTTTCTCTGGTCTCTGGCCACAACGAACCCAGTGTCAACTCACGAATTCCCCAGTGCTCTCTACCAGCCACTAAGCTGCACGTTCCATGGAATGGTCGATACACGTTCCCTTGCCTGTTTTGTGTCAGATCAGTGTCCTTTCACTGCTGACCGTCTTCTCGCGCTCTATTCACCTGGGACGGATAGTGCTGATAGTTCATGTTGAGCCTGGATGACAGGAGATTGGCTGGTAACGGTTGTTGGCCTTTAGCTCAATGACAGCTTGAATGGCTTTGCTGTCAACTTTGAAAAAGGGCCTCGTCAGTTCTGGTGTTGCTTCGTTTAGTATGTTTCCAATCTGGAGCACGTGGATGGGATTCCGAAGCATGAGGCAACACTAGTTATGCTGTTGAAAAAACACGTTCCTTTTGCAGATGTCGAGCACAGTAATGTGGTTTAAAAAGGGGAACTCGCTGGCACCTGTGCACGTGTGGTGGTGTGTGTGTGTGTGTGTGTGTGTGTGTGTGTGTGTGTGTGTGTGTGTGTGTGTGTGTGTGTGTGTGTGTGTGTGTGTGTGTGTGTGTGGTGTGTGTGTGTGTGTGTGTGTGTGTGTGTGTGTGTGTGTGTGAGCGAGCGAGTGTGTGTGAGAGAGAGAGAGAGAGAGAGAGAGAGAGAGAGAGAGAGAGAGAGAGGAGAGAGAGAGAGAGAGAGAGAGAGAGAGAGAGAGAGAGAGAGAGAGAGAGAGATTACGCAAGGGCCCGGGTTCTCCTTGCCCACTCAGAAATAAAAAGTGGATGGGGTGGGGGGGGGGGGGGGGGGGGGGGGGGGTTGCAGGAGGATGCTGATCTTTATTAGGTTCGCCTGTGACCATGGACGATACATGTTCTCTTCTCTTTTCCTCCTTTTTTTCTTCGTCACCCCTTTTCCTACATGCTAGTACCCAGATTTCCTCTCTTCCACGTCCCTCGTCTGTAGTCAGCACTAGACCTAGTCTTTATTCCCCTTTCCTTTAGTATCTGGCCACCACGAACCCAGTCTCCCACCCACCCATTCTTGGGTCTCTACTGAGCTGGTCTGCATGCACATGCCATGTAGGGGTCAAGAAACATTCTTTTGCCCTTTTTTTTCCTTCTGGTCAGGTCAGGGTGCTTCACTGCTGACCATTTTTTATCGCATTCTGTTCACCTGAGACGGATACAGCGGATGATTCATGGCACAGCGATCTTGAGCTTGGATGATAGGAGATTGGCTGGTAGCGGCAGTTGCCAGTCAGGTCCATGGCAGCCTGAAAGGCTTTTGCTGCCGGCTTTGAAAGAGGGTTGCATCAGTTCTCGTGTTGTTTTGTGTAGCATGTTTTCATTTTAAAAACAGGACGAAGTGGGTGGAGTTCTGAAGCGTGAGGCAACATTAGTTACGCTGCTGGAAAACACACGTTCCTTAGGCAGTCGTCAGGCAGAGGAGGATTTGGAAAGAGCGAGCGCACGCATACGAGCAAGGGAAAAAAAAAAAAAAAAAAAAAAAAAAAAAAAAAAAAAAAAAAAAAAAAAAGGAGAGAGAGAGAGAGAGAGAGAGAGATCGCTTGATTGATTGTTTGAATAATTACTTCAAAATAGTTTTTTTCCAAGGTAGCAGATAAGCAAAGACATGTTTTTCTTTACCGTCTGGCCCTTGTCCCAGTTCAGAGATTAAGGATGTCAATACAGAACACTTTCACACGATTTAGAGCTAATGGCAAACGAGAACAGTGATGATTCGTATTAACATTGAAGAAAAAAGGGTACGCACTAACATATTTGTCGAACACACACACACACACACACACACACACACACACACACACCACACACACACACACACCAAAAATATTATTCCTACACAGAAAAAAAAAAAGATTAGAAGCATCTGATATCAGACAAGTGTCATCTGTACAGCCTGAGGACCAAATGAACTCTTAATTCATGAGGCAGGCATGTTCAATTATACCAGCGTAGGAACACTGTTTCAGAGAGAGAGAGAGAGAGAGAGAGAGAGAGAGAGAGAGTTATTCCCCCTTCAGTGTGATTGGCACTTGTAATGGGCCTCTCCGCCCAAGGCGAAGATGACCTCGCGTGGACGCTGCCCATTTATCAAGCGAAGTCCAACAGTGCATGGGACCTTGGCCTTCCTCCAGTCTGTCTGTCCGCTTTGCCCCCCTCACTCGACTTTCCTTCAGACAACCGTTTGCACGACGGTCACAACTGGTCATTTTTTTTTTTTTTTTAAAGTAAGGTTGTTCTTTTACGTGTCAGACTATATATTCAATCGTGTCTGTCGGTCAGTCTTTCCGTCTCTGTATATGTATGTCTGTATCTCTGTCTCTTTGCCTTGTTTGTCTCATCTGTGTGAACAGTGTGTTGTCTGTCTCTGTCTGTATGTCTGTGTCTG
>JADBJO010029265.1:0-5000 GCA_016801955.1 Conus betulinus
GGCGGAGGGCGGGGGGGGGGAAACGTGGGCTGAGCTGGGGGAGAAATGGGGCGGGAGCCGTTGGAAGGGGGGCGGCGAGGCGGGGGGGGAAATGGGGCGGAGCTGTGGTGAGAAAGTGGGGCGGGAGGCTGTGGGTGAGAAATGGGTGCGGAGATGTGTGTGGAATGTGGTCTAGGATGTGTGGGAGAAAGGGGTCTGAGGCTGTGGGGGGGAAATGTGGTGCTGAACTGTGTGTGAAAGGGTGCGATGCGGTGTGAAATGTGGTGCCTGAGGATGTTTGTGAGAAATTGTGCTGAAGATGTGTGTGGAAATGGTGTGCTGAGCTCTGTTGTGGGAAATGTGGTGCTGAGGCGTTTGTTGGTCAATGTGGTGCTGAGCTGTGTGTTTTGAAATGTGGGTGCTGGGCTGTTGTGGAACTGTGGTGCTGAGCTGTGGAACGGGAGGAGTAAGAACTAGGATACCAACTTCAACCGATAACATCCGACAAAAACGAATCGGTGGCAGATTTTGGGCGTGTGACCTAAATGCATGACACAGATAAGATTCGACTACCCCCCTCCGTCTACTCCTTTCTCCTCGTCGTTTTCTTCTTTCATCATCCTCATCATCATGCATCACTCATCATCATCCTCACGTCACATCATCTCATCTCTCATCATCACTCATCATCTTCTTCTTTCGCTTCTTTCTTTCTTCTTCGTCGTCCGTCGTCCGTCGGCGTCGCGTCGTCGTTTGCGTCCTCGTCGGCGTCGTCGTCGTCGTGTCGATGTCATGTCCGTTTGTTGTCTTTTGTCCACTAATGCCAATATTCACTATTGATGACATTTTGCGTATGGGCCTTTTTTTTATCCCACCATTGGGAAAGGTTTTAAACAGACACCTGTGTGTTCGCGTTGTTTTGTGGTTTTCCACTTTCTCACCATACACTAACCTCTCTTTTACAGTAGACGCAATGGAGTTAGTCATATTTTCTTTTCTTTATTTTAGTGTTATTATTGTATGCACATGTTCACCTCAAAACTAGTACAGATTGTCCCCACCCCCATCCAAAGGAAGAGTTCGGAAGCTGCTTACTGTTTTCCGGGAACGATAAGCCTCATTTGCCTTTCCCTTGGAGGATTGACCTGAGACCACGCAGAGAGCATTCGTTATCCACCATCCACCCAGGCTCGCAGTTAGACTAAAGCCAAGAATGGCTTTTCATCGACTTTCCACTCCAAGTAGACCGGGGTCCAACGGGAAAAAGTGACAGTTGCCTTCATGGTTTGTGGTTCACCGACAGTTATGCTATGTTAAATAAAAGATTTAGAATTGGTGATTTCGCAGTGGCACTGTTCTTAAACTGTGCTGTAATGTAATGTATTAGATTTCATTTTAACTACTCAAAATTGCATCGTACTTACTACATACTTACAGTATTTGCACTGCAGCATTTTCTGTGTTGGTGTTGTTGCTAGGCTGCTCTGCTCCTGCCGTTTATATCCGTATTATTTTTTTTTACATTATGCTTATTATGAATTTGCATGTTCCACCGTGTTTTGCATTGCCGAGCTTTCCTGAAGGTGCTTGGCATTAATGTGCATAAAGTGATTTATGTTGTAATCTGATATCCTGTTTTGAAAGATAAAAAATGGACGAACACAACTCGTTTTTCCGTGTACGTATTAGACCCTTTAGTGATGATGATGATGAACATTTTTTTTCTTGATAAAGCAGGGATAATGGAATAGTTTCCCTGAAATGTATTGAAACACATCTAGTTGATGATGTGATAACATTCAAAACACCCTTCTTTCTTGCGGACATGGGATAAACTGAATTCCGTTTCCTTTATATGTAATATTGATTCCTTGTACGTTTAAAAGGGTGTTCCATGTGGAAATCCTCCCTTCAATGTAAACATCATGGTGTTACAAAAGAAATTTTCTATTGTAATGCACCCACTGTAATTGAACTTTGTAGATTCTGATCTGAGTATTTTCCCCAAATTCCAGTTGAAATGTATCGTATGAAGATGACTCTCTTGCCAGTGACAAACAGAACGATAAATGTTTGATGTAGGCTAGGTAATCAAGGCATCTATCGGTTCTCCCATGGTATCGCAAAAAAAAAAAAGAAGCCGTGTCCCGACCTGGAACTGACTGCCATCCGGTGTGGGTGCAGACCCCATGTCCCAGCCACTGCATCTACCCCCGTGGGGGTGTGGAGAGACTGACCGATGGTCAGTAGACATCGTGTGTGCACTGCCACCGGGTGTGGGGCGCAGCACGAGCCCATGCCGCTGTCTCCGCGCAAGCGGGTGAGGGGTGTGGGTCTAGGGGGTCGAGAGCTGTCCGGGAAGTCATTCTACAAGCCAGAGTTCATCGGCCCTACGACGTGTTTCTCTCCTGTCGTGGCGGGAGTGTCCTGGAAGACTCCACGATCTGCTTCGACCTGTTTTCTTTTTTTTGTTGTTGTTGTTGGTGTGTGGAATTCCATGAAGTACTCCACGAACCGTAGATGAACTTCGAAGAACTGTGTGAGGACTGTGTAATTTGTAAATGTTTGGCCAGACGTTGTCCCATGTTCATGGACTGTCTATGGTGACAGGACTGCTAAAATGCAGGTGTTTGCCAGCATAGTCTGCGCAGGAAAATACATATTCAATAATTATGTCATAAGTCACCATATGTCACTAGATTGTTGCGTCGCCCCTCGATGATTGTGGCGAGAATATATTATGGAACTGCTTTCGTTTATTTTGTATTTTTGTACTTGATTTGAAATCCGATGTCGTTCAGCAGCAAAAGCAAAAAGAAAAACTTCACTTTTTTGCCTGGTTATCTTATGCTCGTATGGGCTTTGGGTTTGTGTAGAGAACAGCCATACACGCATCCAAACTTCTTCAAGTGAGAGTCACCCGCACCGCAGCAGCAAAACACCACCCCGCACTCACCGTCCGCAAAACACCACACAGCACACGCACACACACCGCACGCACACACGCACACACACACACAAGCCACCCACACACACAACACACATTAATATATTATATATATATATATATAGTATATTATATATAATATATATATATATATATAATGGTATTTTTGCATTCAAATTCAGCTATCATCTAACAAAGTGCCCAATACTTATTCACTTACACGTTCACCGTTGGTGTTTTCAGTATACAAGTGAGGGACAGGAGCTGGAGTTCTTCGAAAATCAATGACCACATCCTCTTCGTCTAAACATTTAAGTCTAAACAGTTTCCCTTCACCATTTACAACAACGTTCCACCTCTTGAAAACAATGGTACTGAATTTGACCATCGTCATCTAAAAGCCGAATCATCTTAGTACTTTAATGATACGAGTGATAGGAGAACATACAATCGTTCGTATAAAGAGTAAACAATACGGGTAGAGAACGGTGCCTGTAAGGTTCACTAGTACATGCGGTTCTATCTAGCCAATGAATATTTTCACACAAGGCAAAGCGTACACATATGTAACCTGTTGACTTACAAAGTTTAACAATCCATAAAATCAATTTTGGGTTGACCTGTAAAGTTTGGAGTTTCTGGACCATATGTGTGGTTGAACAGTAGTCAAAGCTGGTGAGAAATCATAACACAGGATGCGACAAAGAATCTCTTTTGTTAAGAGTTTTATCTTAGTCATGTCTCAAAAGATTGATTCTTGGATCAGTCTTGACCTCTGTTCCTTTTTTATGCACATTGGTATGGATCACACACCTGTTCGCCTTGAGGAGAATAATCTGAAGGCCAAGGCGTTTCAAAAGATTCATCACAATAGATGTCAAAAGCAACAGGTCCTCTAGTTCAGTCATTATGGCAAGGATTTCTTGTTCTTTGGTGTTCAGGACAGAATATGCTGATTTCTTCCAGACGCAAGGGCACAAACTCCCCAATTCATAAGACTATGGGAGCAGCCCACAAAAAAAAAAAAAAAAGACATTGTTCTGAATAGGATTTTAAAAGATATCCAGCAACTAAATTGTTGGTTTGGGTTCCAAATCTATTATTGATATTCAAAAATTTTCTGGCAATTATATATTGCTACAATAATTTGGGAAAATACAAATACCCAAGCAACAAACACATTCCACACTTCAAGACGCACATACGCACGCGCGCATACACATAGCCATGCACAACAAAACCACACACACAGTCCACAGCCACAGCCACATATTACATGACACGAAACAGACACACACACACACACACCCACACCACCCACACACACACACACACACACACACCACACACACACCCACACATACACACGCAGGCACGCAGCACGTGCCACGCGCGGTCTGCTCTCAGCACACACACACACACACACACCACACACACACACACGACCACACACACACCCACACACCCCACACACACACACATACGCACAGAACATACAGACTCACACCCGACACAACACACACACGCACACACACACACACACCACACACACACACACACACAACACACACAACACACACACACACAAGAAAAAAAACAGGCACACGCATCACCAGGCACGCCACACGCGCGGTCTCTCCACACACCCAAACACACAACACACACACACCCACACACAACACACACTACACCCACAACCCACACACACACAACCGGGCCCCCACACCACACACAACACACACAAACGCACGCATCGCCACTCACCACGCACTCCTCGCACAGCACCATTCACTTACACACAAACACACACACACACACACACCACCGCACACACCCAACACTCGCGCGCGCGTCGCGCGCGGCTCTTTTCAAGAACTTTACCTACGATCCAACGAAAATATCCACCTGAATTATTTAAAGTAGCTAAACCATTTTCCAGACATTCCGGTCCTGCCCCCTCCTCCCCCCCCTCCCCCCCCTCTCTCTCTCTCTCTCTCTCTTCTCCCCTCCTTCTCTTTCCCCTTCTCTCAGGACACACACACCCCACACACACACACACACACACACCACACAC
>JADBJO010029265.1:12500-15000 GCA_016801955.1 Conus betulinus
AGTAGGTGGTAGGAAAAGACGAAGGTAGTAAAAAAAAACACAACAGATCAGACGATTGTCCATCAAAGTCTTTGTTGGATTTCCAGTAAGGACTCCCTTAATGTAGCTGGTGACATTAGGGGGGAATCTGCATCCCAGCACCTCCTCTCCATCTCATGCAATGAGACTCGCTGCAGTTTCTCTGCATTAGTTCAACCTTGTTTCTCCCCTCAGGGAGAGGAAAGTTCTAAGCATACTTCTCTGGCGTCACATGTTAGTCTCTCAACTTCTCTCCTGCTGTGTAGAGAGTGTATAATGCACTCAAATGGCAGAGTTGAGATTCATCTGTTTGATGGATGCGCCTTCGAAGTGTTGCTCAGATTTCCTGCCTATTACTACCTGTATCTGCATCCTCTCAGACCTGAGTGCTTGAATGACGTCAAAGCGTATCATGAGAGAAAGCGTCGAGTGTTGGCCTTTCGTTTAGTCACCAACCAATATGAAACGCCTCACGCTGATCACCACTGTAAGAAGAGTTTAAACAGTCTGTGACCTTTCTTACCTTGCTCTGCTGGTTTCTTTTTTCTGTTTCCCCTCTGCATCCATGTCCAGGGTGAATTTTTGTCATTCTACGTCGCCGGCAAGCTCACGGGGTCTGTCGCTGGGCGGACGTTGTGATGTAGCTCACTCTGGATTGGGACGCTGTATAGCACTGGCTTCGCAACCAAACAATATTGTGGTCTGGTCAGCGAGGGGAGAGGAGGAATGGGAGGCGGGGGGGGGGGGGGGGGTGGGGGGAGGGGTTAGAAAGAAGTGTCCTGCGTATGCTTAATTGAAACAGACACCTCTAAAATAAAGTGACTCAACAGCAGTGCAGTGTCTTCTCTGGAAGTTTTCCTCGTTGTGGAAAAACCCTTATTGATGTTTTGCTCTAGACTACAGCTTCTAGGGCTGTAACAGCACAATCCCGACTGTAGATGTGTATCGGGAACCAGGGGTTGAAAAAAAAAATAAAACCCTTCCCTAGAGAACGACATATTTTACATATTCATAAATCGTGCAGAAGGGAGAGGTGGGGTGGGTGTTTTGGTTCGTCAGAACAACTGGATGCGCAGTTTCAGCAGAGAAGAGTGATGTGTACATTCCCCAAGAAATCCTCCATACAGGTTTTGCACTGTGACGATGGGGTAGGGATTGGAGGTAGGTGAGAAGGAAGACATATAGGGTTGGGTTAGCATTGGATTAATCACATTTTAATGAACGAAACGATTTCCGATGTCCTACTCCCCTCTTCTCATCGTCGTCGTCGTCGTCGTAGTCGTTGTCGTCTTTGTCGTTGTCGTCATCATCGTCGTACTCCTCCTCCGTCTTCTCCTCCTCCTGCTCCTCCTTGTCTTCTTCTTTCTTCTTCTTCTTCTCTTCTTCTTCTTCTTCTTCTTTCTTCTTCTTCTTTCTTCTTAGCATTTCTTCTTCTACTTCTTCTTCTTCTTCTTCTTCTGTTGAATTCAATGTTCTCTATTGATGATTTTGTTTTGCATTTGAGCTGTTCGTGAACCTCCCAGTATAAAGGCAGCCCCTTTGCGTCATTAGGAACGATGTCGAAACACAGCATAAGTGTACATGTTTTGTTGTTCTTGTTGCTATTTCTGCGTAGTCATGTCATCTTCATCGTCGTTACATTGTTTTTCTCTCCTCTACTAAGGTTGGAATGAGGTTTTTTATTCACGCACTTAATGCATGCATTGACACAGGAGAAGGCAAAAACGAAATCGAAATTGCCATCCGAACGACTTTAAGGGAACTGGATGTTCTTATGCTGACTGCGAAGAGAAACTCTCGCCTTATCTTCCTGTCCCTAGCGAGGATTAAATCTGGGATCAATTAAGAGAGCAATGCCGTATCCACCAGGCTATCTATTTCCACAATTATGAGGAACGCCGAGGAATGGAAGCTTCATACGGTTTTTTATGTCCAAACGTGACCATAATCCACGGACTAGTTTGGCAGTTACCTTCGGCCATTTTGTACCCGTGCAAAGAAGGAGAATCGGAGGATGTAAATGATCATTTGGTGTTTGATCCTGCTGGCCAACTCTGCTTTCAAACTGTGCTGTATTGTATCGTATTCAGTTCTCTTGCACTGTTAGTTTGTGTTGAATGGCAAATAAACTGTATAGTACTGCGTCGTGTCCTTCTGTATCGCGCCCTGTTATACCAGATTAATTGCATATATATCGGTTTATATTGCACTGCATGGTATTGCATTCTGTCATTTTGCATTGCACTGCATTGCAATATTTTAGATAGATTTGGATTGTATTTAATTGTATTACATTGTAATATATATACATATATATATATATATATATATATATATATAGATATATATATATATATAGATAGATAGATAGATAGATAGATAGATAGATAGATAGATAGATAGATAGATAGACATCACTTCCATCGCTATAGTAATGACTTGGCAAAAATTTGAAATAAAAAGGGGGAGGGGGGAGGGTAGG
>JADBJO010029266.1:0-10000 GCA_016801955.1 Conus betulinus
TAGAGAGAGATTGAGAGAGAGAGCGAGAGGAGCGAGATAGAAATCGAGAGAGACACTAGAATGCTAACAATAACGATCATTAACAAGTGACGCCCTACGACACAGAGAGCTCAAGATAGTAAATAGTACGATAACAATCATTAAAAAGAGATAGTCTAAGACGGCGGGTGGGGGGGGGGGGGGGGTGGGGGGGGGGGGGGGGAGGGGGGGGATGTTGGGGTAGGGGGGGGGTGGGGGGGTGGGGGGGGGGGGGGGGGGGGGGGGGGGGGTGGGGGGGGGGGGGGGGGGGGGTTGGGGGGGGGGGTGGGGGGGGGGTGGGGGGGGGGGGGTGGTGGGGGTGGGGGGTTGGGGGGGGGGGGTGGTGGGGGGGGGGGGGTGGGTGGGGGGGGGTGGGGGGTGGGGTGTGGGGGGTGGGAGGGGGGGGTGGGGGGGGGTGGGGGGGGGGGGGGGGGGGCAAACCCAGTCACAAAGGGGTGGGGGAGGGGGGGGGGGGGGGGGGGGTTGGGGGGTGGGAGGGGGGGGGGGGGGGGTGGGTTGGGTGGGGGGGGTTGGTTGGGGGGGGGGGGGGGTGGGGGGGGGGGGTGGGGTGGGTGGGGGGGGGTGGGGGGGTGGGGGGGGGGGGGTGGGTGGGGGGTGGTGGGGTGGGTGGGGGGGTGGGGTGGGGGGGTGGGGGGTGGGGTGGGGGTGGGGGGGGGGGGGGGGGGGGGGGGGTGGGGGGGGTGGGGGGGGGGGTGGGGGGGGTGGACGAGTGTATAAAAGTAGCAAAGAAAAAAAACTAAACTCATCCTCCACCTCGCCTTTCCTCAGCACTTTTTCCCTCTCCTCCTCTTCCATTACCCCTTTTCCGAACCCCCCCCCCTCTCTCTCTCTCTCTGTTTCTCAAATCCAAATCGATCTCCTCTCTCGCTCCCTCTCTCCATCTCTCTCTCTCATCTCACTCATCCACTCTCTCTTCCCTCTCTCTCCCTCCTCTCTCTCTCTCTCTGTGTGCCTCAGTCTAACTAAGATGATGCGATTAAGACCCCCCAGCCCTTCGCCTCCAGCTACCTGTCCCGACAGTCTGTCTTCCAACATTGTATGGCCCACCTGCCGAACAGCAACGCACTGCTGTGTGGGTGGGAAGAGAACAAAAGAAAAGAAAAGAAAAAGAAAAAAGAGGAGCCGGAGGATTAGAACAAACGATAACGAGAGCAAAGAGAAGAAGAAGAAGAAGAAGAAGAAGAAGAAGAAGAAGAAAAGGGAGACGAAGTTTACGACAACCCTCTCTGAAATCATAGCCGGAAGTGGTCTGAGAGAAGAAGAACATGAACAAGAAGAGGAAGAAAAAGGAAAGAAGGAGCAAGAACACGAAGACATTGTAGGATAGCCAGAAGGGGGAGAGGAGAAGAAGAAATAAAAAGAGAAAGGAGGAGGAGAAGAATGAGCAAGAAGAAGAAGAAGGAGGAGGAGAAGGAGAAGGAGGAGAGGAGGAGGATGGAGATCGGATCAAGGCAAGAACAGGAGAAACAAGACGAAAAACGAAAAGAAGACGAAAAAGGAAAAGATAAAGAAGGGGAAATCATAAAAATCATTCTGAGCGATAGCCAAAAGGTATTAGAGAAGATGTAGAAGTAGAACGAGAAATCAATACAGCCTACTCTGAAGGGATGGTACATCAACAGACCTAAAGGGGCGGCCAAGGGGGATAGAGACGAAGAGAAAGACGACGAGGAAAAGAGGAAAGAAGAAAAGAAAAGATGAAAAGGGGGAAGAGGAGGAGAAAGGAGAGGAGGAGGAGGAAGAAAAGAAGAAGAACAACAACAATAACACAACAGCAGTTCAGCAGCGACAACAACAGCAACAACAGCAACAACACTCACCGCAACAACTACAGCAGCACAGCAGCAGCAACAACAACGACAACAACAGCAACAACAACAACAATAACAACAACAACAACACAAAGAACAACACAGTATAGGTCATTTTGAAGGATAGCCAGTAGGATCAGCGAAAAGCTGGACCAAGAACAAGAAGTAGGACAATAACTAACAGGGACAACGGTGGCAACAAAGGTGAGGAGAGAGGGGGCGGGGGGCGATGTAGAGGGTAGGAGAAAGATGATGAAGAGGAGGAGGTGAAGAAAAAGAAAAGTAACGAGAGCAACGAGAGCAATAGAAATGACAAGAATGTCATAAAACAACATCGATGAGAAAGGAGATGAATTGTATTATGACAAAGACGTAGATTAGAGACAAAAAAAAAGAAGAAGAAGAAGAAGAAGGAGGAGGAGAGGAGAAGGAGAGGAGAAGGAAGAAGAAAGAAGAAGAAGAAGAAGAGAAGAAAGAAGAAGAAGAAAGAAGATAGAAAACAACAACAACAATACACAACGACAAACGACGACGACAAAACAAAGATGACGACAAGGACGACAAGGACGATAACGAAAAAGAAAAACAAAGAGGATAACACGACGACGACGAAAAAGAAAAAAAAAAAAAAAAACGTGACGACAATGGTGAAGAAGAAGAAGAAGAAGAAAAAAGAAAAAAGAACAATAACGAGAGAGGTATGAAAGACAAAATCAAAGAATTCATGACTCTCCGTACCGTTATTTGGAAGTGGATCGCTCTCTCTCTCTCTCATCTCTATCGGACTCGTGATCTCTCTTCTCTCTCTCTCTCTTCTCTCTCTCTCTCTCTCTCTCTCTCTCTCTCTCTCTCTCTCTCTCTCCCCACGCAAACCCTTTCTGCCACTCTTTCCATCCTCCCACCCTCACACCACCACCATCACCCCCCACATCATCCTGTACCAAACCCTGGGTCGCCTTCATTAAAACATGCGAAAACATCGTTGTTGTTCTGTTCGCTACTCGCATGCACAAAAAAAGGAGAAAATCGGAAACTAAACGAAAAAAAAAAAAAAAACGAAAAGGTATGAAAATACTTAAACTGGACAGAGAGAGCGTGAGACAGACAGACAGACAGACAGACAGACAGACAGACAGAGAATGAGAGAGAGAGGTATGACAGATAAAGTAAAAAGAATTCATGACTTTCCATAACGTTATTTGGAGCTCTCTCTCTCTCTCTCTCTCTCTCTCTCTCTCTCTCTCTCTCTCTCTCTCTCTCTCCTCTCTCTCTCTCTCTCTCTCTCTCTCTCTCTCTCTCTCTCTCTACCTATCTATCTATCCGTGCGTGCGTGCGCGCGCGCTTTGTGTGTGTGTCTATCTGTTTTGTCTCTCTCTCTCTGGCTTTATCTCTGTCTGTCTCTGTCTGTCTATCCCCCCCCCCCCCCCCCCCCCTACCCCGGCAAACCCTTTCTTCCGCCCTTTCCATTCTTCCACCTCTGACCACTACCAAAACATCACCCTGTTACCAAATCCTGCGCTCGCCTTTATTGAAACATGTGAAAACATCACTGTTCTTTTTCACTGCTCGCGCTAAATACGATGACCCCCCGTCCTCTCTCCACTCCCCACTCCGAGCCCTTCCACCCGACAACAAACAGGAAAGGGAGGACGTGGGCCGACATTGTCAGACAGTGGGGTTAGGGGATGGTGGCCGTGGTGGTTGTGTTTAGGGGGGGGGGGGGGGGGGGGGGTGGAGGAGGAGGAGGAGCATGGGAGTAACAGCCTAGTCTGTGTGTGCGCCCACAAGATATATATATAGAGAGAGAGAGATGGGTTATTTATATCTTTGTGTGCGCTTCTTCCGATCGCGCATGGGATGTTCCGTTCTGTCTTCAAGACAATGATTTTCTCAAGAAAGTTTTCAGTCTTCTGTCTTCCTGCCTTCCCGCCTTGCTGCTGTTCGTCCTCTTCCGGATAGTGCCGCTCGCTATTCGTCAACGATCGTGCTCGAATGCAGCTGCCTTGGTCGCTCTGGTCTCCCGCCTCAGTGATGTAGGGATGAATCGTAGTTAAACTGTGACTGCTCTTTTTTTTTTTCTGGACTTGAAACGCAGTTTTACAAGTGAGAACACTTTGATGGGTTGTGGGATGGGAAGATCGGGCCATGCCTGTCTCCTCTCGTCAAACGTCTGTAATATTGAGGAAAACACGCCACTTCGTGACTGAGTTTTTAACAGTGCATCACTGTCTCTGCTGTCTGCTGGGGAACCCTCCTGGAACAATTACCCAGACACATGTTCGGCGTGAGTATCATTTTGCTGTCTTTTTTCTCCTCGCTTTTCTGTGTCTCAGTCTTCATCCTCTAACGCAATAACAACAATTCGTACACACTTTTCCGATGCACAAGCGTACCATTGTGAAATATTGTTTCCGGTCCTGAAATATCTGAATGTCTCTACGTCAGGAAGTTTAACTCGAAAGCGTTTGAGTGGATCTTCGGTAAAAATTTCACTGCGTTGCGTGCAAAGCTAGTATCTACGAGCGCGTGAATGTCGAAACCTTAAATGGAAAACTGGGAAAATTCGCGAAGGAAAAAAAAAAACAACCACCAACCTTCTAACACATTTTGTGTAGGGATGATGGAGAGTGCGCAGGATCTACGGCCTTGTCTCGCTCGTGCTGGGGTTTTCCCCACAAGTCTGGTTTCCGATCTGAGAGAGAACGTCGGTCTGCTGGAAGGCATT
Organism: Conus betulinus; assembly: GCA_016801955.1. Classification (NCBI taxonomy): domain Eukaryota; kingdom Metazoa; phylum Mollusca; class Gastropoda; order Neogastropoda; family Conidae; genus Conus; species Conus betulinus. The sequence continues at coordinate 4,576 of JADBJO010029266.1, forward strand.
CTCATGCTGCTCGTGCAGATGTAGCGTGTGTGTAACGTGATTTAGCAGCCTGTGCTCCAGGGGTCGCTGTTGTCAGTTTAGTTTTAGATACTCAGATGAATGGATAAACAGACCGACACAGACACACGGGCAGGAACAGACAGGCAGGCAGAGGAAATCAAAAAAGAAAGAGAGGAAATTGATTTCGTCCACGTGCTTACAGATGGAGTTTGGCTTGCATCCTTGGATGATTCACATTGACATTTTTGCGTTTTGCCTCCGACGTTTCAAAGAATCGGAACTTCTGCCAATGAGGCAATGCTTTAACTTGTCTTTCTTCTTTTTTTTTATAACTTGCCTGTCTGTCTGTCTGTAAGATTACGCAAAAACAAAAAAGGACTGGTTTCAACAAAACTTATTTCAATGGAACCAGACTGTGGCTTATGGAGAACTCACTCATGACTGATGCTGATATTGATATAAAAAAAAAAGAAGGGGAAAAAAAAAACGGATCCAGCATCTTTAGGAAAAGATTGTTACAAATCTTCCATTGAATATTAACAACGTCAAATCACCGCTTCCATACTGATGTCTGTTGAGTAATATGTTCTCTTGTAAACTGAAAACCTTTCTACTGATTGTGATATAAAACGTTTACATCTTATATTTTCTATATCCTATTATGAGGAAAATTCATGGGAGATAAATCTGTCAGTCTCCTTTGGCAAAAAATAATTGTGTGTGGCGGAGATTTGCGAAATCACGAGTACCTTTCTGGTTCTATTATTTTACAGTCTAGGTTTGATTATCGACTAAACCGCCTGACTGCTTCTAATGTTACATGTTTCGGTATTACAGTCACGTTTAGTAAACGTCTAACAAACTCAATACAAATTTTTCATGCTGTTCAGGTGCTGCAAATTTAGAGACATTTTCTCAGTAATTTGGAGGGGGGGGGGGGGGGGGGGGCCTAACGGTTGAATGGTGATCCAGTGTTCTTGTCATTCACCTTACTGATAGATGAGAGGTTCGCATCCGTGACGGACCTGTGCCATAATAGTGTGATGTCTTTCACACGACAAGATGATCATTAGTACAGACACACTTTGCGCAGGTTAAAAGGTATTTTCTCAGTAATCTTGAGAAGGTAAAAAAACATGTCCGGTTGAATGGCTGTCCAGCGTTCAAGACATTAATTTCACTCAGAGATTTGAGGTTCACATCCATTTTGGAGTCGTGTCGTGCTTGACTTGATGCTCGCCTTTCACATGGCTAGATGATTGAGTACGTAGAAACACGAATTAAACAATGTACTAATGACATTGTGCGCGAATGATGGGTATGGAAACGTCCACTGTCAGAAATACAATAAATACATGCAGCAACAAGAATATACCAATCGCGTATACCGCGAGACTGTTTATAGTAGTGGGGTAATAGCGTAGCTTATGTTAACATATGCACGAATAGCTTATGTTAACATATGCACGAATAAGAGAGAGAGAGAGAGAGAGAGAGAGAGAGAGAGAGAGAGAGAGAGAGAGAGAGAGAGAACGAACGAACGAACGAGTTTTATTTTAAGAGGGTAGTGGACTAAGCATGAATACTTTTTTTACATCCAGCCCTATGGGCAAGAAAAAAAATCAATATATAGTAAAAAGCAAATCAAACAAACACACATGAAAAAATGCAAGAAGAGAGAGTAGAGAGAGAGAGAGAGAGAGAGAGAGAGAGAGAGAGAGAGAGAGAGAGAGAGAGAGAGAGAGAGAGAGAGAGAGAGAGAGAGAGAGGAGAGAGAGAGAGAACTGATGCAGCGTTTTGTCGTAAATGAATAACCACAACTTTCGTTGCAACACTCAAAGGGATAAAAAGTCAGACAGGGTTTTCTTCTTGTTTGTTTGTATATTTAGAACACCATAAACAGAAACATCCTGTTGCTGGCCCGATGCCGTTCGCGGAATATTTCTAGAAACTCGTATGCAAGCGACGAGAGAAACTAGATTTTTTTAAAATGGAAAATTGAACAAAGACAAGAAAAGAAAAAGAGAGAGAGAAAGAAAGAAGAAATGAATGAATGAATGAATGAATGAATGAATGAATGAATGAAAAAGAAGGAAAGAAATCTGCACCGCGACATCATGCTGTCTCCATCATGGTTGTGCACTCGGAAGAAAGCAGAACTCTGTCAAAATCACACGGTTTCCGCATCTCTCCTTTTGTCCGGGAGCGGTACGACATATATTGGCACCGAAATTCAACGGGTCTGTCCTGGGGCCACATTCCGTCTCTCCACCAAGTTTCCTTAACATCACCAGCCGCCGTGGCACAATGGATAGCATCGCGGATTCTCGGCTGGGAGATCGTAGGTTCGATTCCCATAAGAGCTGTTTGTGGGATTTTTTCGCTCTCAACCGACTTCTACCCAGTGTTGAGTTTGCTTTGAGCTCAACTGGGAAAACTGGAACCAGGCCAGTCGAGTTTCATCCATTCCATGTATGCGCATCTGAGAGTTTTCGCTCAAATTTTCTGACCTACGCCGCAAATGTCTGTATCTCACGGGCCTCGTTGACGCCGGGATATATGTTGAGAGTAAGCAACAGAGTACAGCCCTGTTATGCAGTCTCAGAAAGGAAAGGAAATCCTGAGCATCCTCATCATCATCCTCATCCTCACATCAGCATAAAAGATTGTCTTGAAGTCGATGTCCTGAACTGAATGCCCTGCTATCGTGCTGACTTCAGTGTCGATTTTCTTCTCACACCTGTGCCACTGATGAGCTCGAGCCGAGGTCGCCATCATCGGCAAGTTCATAAAGACTGTCTTTGGGACATGGCGGCGCCCGTCGGAGGGACTCACTCACTGATGCTGGCTCAGCAAATTGTTTCGTCTTCATTGGGCTTAGTATGTGGTGTTTTGCATATGCTGGATCAGAACAGGCACCACTGAACACTCCGCCGAAGTGACCCAGCAGCGGTGCAGTGTCTTCCCTGGCGGGTCGCCTCATGACGACTTGACAGTGTGGACTGCCGGTGCCGAGGCGGCGGCGGGAGAAGCCAATGTGTGACTGCGGACGAACAGCCGAAACGATCGGCGTGGGTTGAAAGCCACTAAGGCGGCAGAGAAAACGAAAACAGCTAGGAAGCAAAAAGTGTGTTCAAATATCGATTCGCTAGGCAAAAACAAATCAACCATCAAAACACGGGTGAAAAAAGCATAAGCTGCTTGGCAAATACGTCCAGGTCTTTCTGGAACCATTGAACTGTATACTAATCATCAATACAGCAGATACACAAGCTGAGGACCACACTCAAAAGATGTACATTCAGACAGTTTGCCACGCTCTGTCATGTTCTCATCCAGCACTGTGGCGACGCCCGTTTCGGCGGACATGTAAATTGAGTTGCTCTCGCTCTCTCTGTCTCTCTCTCTCATTTTCCTTTTTTTTTCTGTTGAAAACGTTTTTGGTGCGTGGAGAAAACGTGACACCGCCTGCACGCAGCTGCATGTCAAATGAGGAACAAACAGAATGTCCTCCCTTTGCTTGCGCCTCTTCCTCTTCAGAGGTCCAAAAATAAATCGCAGGCGTAGGTGTCGCGCGTGTCTCGGCAACCAAATTCATGACGTGTGTGCTTGTGAGTGCTTTTGTCCAAACGAGGTGCACGACTTCGGAAATTAAGTGGGCATGACTTTGCCCATTCTGCAAACGTCGTCGTAGATTGGGAAAACTCAAACAAACAACAACATTCGGCTTGTCATATCTACTTGTTTACTTTCTTATGAATAATCACGATGTGTCTGGTTCTCTTCAATTTTTTTTTTCATTTCTTTTCAGGAGAAATGAAACTAGACTTTAAACTCGTTTACGAGACGCCACAATCCCTTCCACTTGATTCAACATTTGGAAATCAGTTTCTTTCCATCAAATATTAGATCAGAATGATAAATGTATAAGTCTTGGTGCAATTACGAATGTGCTGCGACTGGCTTCGCCCCAAGGTCAATGGCAATGGTGATTTTCCAGGGTGAACGGGAATTAGCAGCCGCACTGGTGCAAAAATGTCAAATGACTGTTGCGATTTGCACCGGAATGATTTAGTGCAAATCACCTCCAAAGGCCAAACCAGCTAGTCACTGATTATGTACAAGCGTGTAAAAGAGTTATTTCCTGCTATGCTAACCTCCGTGGTGTACGAAGTAAGAAAAGAAAGAAGTTTGAATTTGCTTGAGCGGACTTGATGATGTCGGTTCCAACCGCAATATCGCGTGGGTGTACAGTTGATAAAGTTCTGAAAATGGCGAATTTAATTTTAAAAAATTGATGAGCAGCAGTAATTTTATGTTCTTGATCTTAACGCACACACGCACAGGTACAGCACATGCGCACGCTTGCATACGTGTATTATAGCGCACGAGCGCGCGCGCACCGGCACGGGCACACACACACACACACACACACACACACACACACACACACACACACACACACACACACACACACACAAATAAGCGCGCGCATGCGCACATGAACGCACAGACGCACGCACACGTAAGCGCGGGTGCACACAAACCATACCAATCACATTTACTTTATACATATACACGACGAGCATATGTATAATACACACACGCGCGCGTGCGTGCGCATACGCACGCACACGCACGCATGCATGAATTCTCAAAACAAACATACATGCTTGAGCACAGTCGGACATGCAAGTGCGTGGGTGTCGTGATCAGGTCCTTTCCATATGGCGCCCCCGATAGATTCAGCACAACGTCTGTTCCATCACGTCAAACCAGTCACTGTAGACCTTTCATGTAGGTCGTGGGGCCCAGTGAAGATGAATGAAAAAAAAAACAGGCGCAGGTGTTCGGACGTTGGTTTGGACAGGGAGGGTTGCGCAACGTTCCCACCAGGCTAGCTCAAATTAATTGCACCGCTTTTTTTTCTGTCTCATCCTCCGTGGCACATTTCCTCCTCCTCCCTCCCCCCCCCCCCCCCCCCACCCCCTCACCCGGTCCCTCCACCCTGTCCACAGCCACAGCCTGGCCGTTTCTGCCACAACGCCGGCAACGGCATTCCACAGGGAACAGTCAATGTCAAGTCGTCACGAGGCAACCCGGAGAAGAGACGCTGCACTGCTGGGCCGAGAGTCATTTTTGATTGTGTTTAGTGGTGCCTGCCCTCATCCAACAATACGCAGGTCACCAATCACTAAGCCTCTGCAAATGATAATAATCACTCAGTCGCGGAGCCAGCGTGGGTGAGCTCTCCCCCGGGCGGCGCCACCAGGTCCGTTCTAACGAGAGTCCCCGGGAATCTGCCGAAACTGATGACCCGGATAGAATCAAAACCAAAAGCGTAGACGTGGAGTGGTAATCGAAACTGAGGTTACATTTACAACACAGAACACGAAGAGTCACAGAATGGATTACTCGCTTTAAA
>JADBJO010029266.1:12500-19240 GCA_016801955.1 Conus betulinus
CACAACACACACCACACCACACACACACACACACAACACACACACACACACACACGGCACGTATGCACGCACGCCAACGCAACGCTCTGCACGCACACACCACACACACACACACACACATACACACACACACACACACACACACACACACACACACAGGGTGCGCCTTTGTGTTATTTTAAACAACACTAATTTCATACTTCCCAATAGTTTCATCTGTCTGCACCCAGTATCATCCTTCAACACATGGGGATGGGGGAGAAGGGGAGCTTGGTGGACTCGGATTATCGGGACCTACCAGGTATAAATCGCCCAGCAATCCTCCCATCCCAGGTGCAGGGCCGTGCTAGTATGTACAAAACAAGAAACTCTGATTTTCCTCCCTAGTGGATGCACTTCCTGGAACGAGTACAATCTTGTGACTTCACACGACAACGGAACGGAATGGAGGGGTTGTTGGGGATGCTGGCAAGAGACAGAAAGTAAACGTAGAGGGTGGTGGTGGGGCTGGGGGTAGGGGTGGGGGAAGGTGGATGAACGGAGGGGGAGGGCCCGGCTCAAAAGAAAAAGGAGTAGAGAGGAGAGAGAGAGAGTGAGAGAGAGCTTCAAGCTGTCTTTCCATTTTTTTTTTTTTTTAATTTTCATCGGGTCTAAGCTGCCTCTCCTCTACCCCCCCCCCCCCCCCCCCCTCCGCCCCTTCCGCCTTCCAACGAATCGGCCAAACATCGATAGGCCGCCGGGGATGGAGACAGGGATTGGGCCGGAATGGGCAATCGATTTCCGCGCAACGCCCCCACCGAACAAACTGCACTTCTGAGCAGCCCGAGGAAAAGGAAATGCAGGTAGGCCGTAGGCGATAGAGGTGGGGGGGGGGGGGCAGATCGCGAAAGGCGGGCTGGCGGGGTAGTAGTTAAGGAGATTGGGAGTTGAGGGGTAGGGGCGGTAGGAAGCGGGATGGAAGACGGAAGGAAGGAAAGGAAGGAAAGAGGGGAGGGGAGAAATCCGATCTCCCTGTTACCCTCTACAGCCTCCTCAACTAAAAAAAAAAAAAAAAAAGAGAAGCAATTACAATGAGTAGGAAGAGGGAAGGAATGCGAGGACAGCAAGGAAAAATGGGAAGATAGAGGAGGCATGGTGTTGTGGATGAGGTGGTAGTGGGGGGAGGGGAGGTCGGGGGGGGGGGGGGGGGGTGTGGAAGGGAGACGTCGCAGCAGCGAAGAGGATCGGAAGAAAGGGCACGGGGGTGTTCACGGTTAGGGTATGAGTGAAGGTTGCAGGAAGATAGAGAGATGTCGATTGTTCTTTCAGACTTTACAAAGCAAATAGACGACCGACGGTTGCATGAATGATACTTGGGGGGGGGGGGGGGGGGGGGGGGGGGGGGAGGGGGGGGTGGGGGGGGTCTTTCTGTCGAGTGGGGGGAGGGTCTTTCCTTGTCGATCTGTCTGTCTGTCTGTTTGCCTGTCTTTCTACTCCTGTCTGCTTTCGCTTTTTTTTTCTTCCGTTTTTTTTTTTTTTTTTTTTTTTTTTTTTCTTTTTTTTTTTTTTCCAGCAGAGGCTTAGTGGAGATCGTTATAATTTGTCTTGGACTTTTGTGAAAAAGATTCTCTTTGTCGACTATTACGCAAACACACAATGGACGTTTATTTTTGATGAATATATAATATATATATATATTATTTTTTTTTTTGTTTTATTTTATTTTTTTTTTTTGGGGGGGGGGGGATCTTTCTGTCTGTCTGTCTGTATGCCTGTCTATACTGTCTGTCTGTCTGTCTTTTTCCTTCCGCTTTTTCATTCTGTTTTTTTTTTTTCAGCAAGGGTAGTAAGGTCGTTGAACTTGTCCTTGACTTTTGTGAAAAAGCATTCTCTTTGGTCGACTAATATACGCAACACACAACACACGCCGCGCGCGCGCGCGCACGACAACACAAACATACAACACACACACCACACACACACACACACACAACACACACACACACACACACACACACACACACATTCACATACCTATGCTCACATACGACGCACCTCGCCCAACACACACACACATACACGCACACACATCAACGCACGCACGCACAGCTACGCACACCACACACACACACACGCACAACACACACATGCACGCACGCACGCAACGCAACGCGCGCACGCACACACACACACACCACACACACACACACACACACACCGCACATACATATATACATATATAAGCACGCACGCGCGCAGCACCCCACACACACACACACACAACACACACACACACACACACACACACACACACACAACACACCACACACACACACCACACACACACACACACACACACCACACACACACACACACACACACACCACACACACACCATGTTACACAGTCAGTCTAATCGCTCGACTTGCAAAAACATGTTATAAAGCAATGTCTTTCTTTTTCTGTTTACAGAACATGCGTCGAGGGCCGGAGAGAACGAAAGGCAGGGCTAAGTTCAGCAATGTCTACCTGTGTCCTTCTCACGAAAACGCGTGACTCTCTCTCTCTCTCTCTCTCTCTCGTCTCTCCCCTCTCTAGCCCTCATCCTCTCTCTCTTCTCTCTCTCTCTCCTCTCGTCATCTCCTAATATATTCTGAATCTTGAACACCATCACGCATGATAACCCCTCTCCGCTCTCCCTCTTCTCTCTGGTCTCTGTGTCTGTCTCTGTCTGGTCTTCCAGCCTCCTCTGTCTCTTTGTCTTTCTGTCTGTCTGATCTGTCTCCTCTCTCATCTCTCCTCTCTCCCACTATCTCTCTCTCTCTCTCTTCTCTCTCTCTTCTCACACACCTCACAACACACACACCACAACACACACACACACACACACACACACCACACACACACAAACAACACACACACAAACACACATATACTTTTTCTGTGTCTTCTCTCGAACAAGACTCTCTCCTTGTGTGTGCTGTGTGTGTGGGTGTGTGTGTTGTTGTGTTTGTGTGTGTGTGTTTGTTGTGTGTTGTTGTTATTGTTGTTTTTGTTGTTGTTCTGTTTACGTTTAACCCGAAAAAAAAAAAACTGAAAAAAAAAAAAAAATAAAAAATTACCAAATGTGATATTAGACAAATTGTGTCTGTGTGTGTGTGGGTGTGTGTGTGTGTGTAGATGTTGTGTGTGTGCTGTGTGTCGCTGTGGTGTGTGTGCAAAAAAATGCAAAAACAAAAAAAAAAAAAAAAACGCAAAAAAAAAAAAAAGGCGCGTTGTTGATTTGTGGTGGGTTTGCGGGGGGTGTAGATATGGTTTGGGTGTGTGTGTGTGTGTGGTGTGTGTGTGTGTGGTGTGTGTGTGTGTGTGTTTCTTTTTTTTTGAGTGTCACGCGCGCGTTGTGTTGGTGGGGGAAGGGGGTTGTAGCTAGGTGTTTGTTTGTGTGTGTTTGTGTGTGTGATTGTGTGTGGTGTCCTGTGCTCCTGTGTGTGCTGTCGTGTGGTTTGTTGTGTTTGTGTGTGTCTTTCGTTTTTTTGAGTGTCACTCTCCACTCTCTCGTCTCCGGTCTCCCTCTCTGATTTGTCTTTCGTCTCTGTCCTGTCTCCTGTCTGTCTGTCTCTGTCTGTCTGTCTGTCTCTCTGTCATCTCCTCTTCCTCTCCTCGAACTTCTCGTCTCTCGGTCTCGTCCCCTCTCTCTCCTCTGGCTCTTCTCCCCTATCTTTCTGGTCTGTCTGTCGTCTCTGTCTGTTTCTCTTAGTGTCTGTCTGTCGTCTGGCCTCTCTTCTCTCTCTCTCTTTGTCCTGCTTCTTTTCTGTCGTCGGCTGTCTGTTTTTTTTTTTTTCTTCTCTGTCCTGTCTGTCTCTCATGTCTGTTCTGTCTCTCCTCTCACATCTTCCTCTCTCAGATCCTCACCTCCTTCCTCACCCTCCGCGCTCGTTCTCTTCTCTCTTCTCTCCTCACCTTCTTCTCGACCTCATCCGTCTCCTCTCTCTCCGCTCGCCTCTCTCTCGATGAAAGAATAACACAACGGGCAAACACGTGCTATTAATCTTTTTCATCATTGTTTCATGAAGCTCTTGAAGAACAATGCTTGCCTGATGAGAACCTTGCAGTTTGAACCTGGTCAATCAAAAAAAAAACGATGAACATGTTTAGATGAATGGTGACGAAGGTAACCTACGATGAGATGATTCTTGAAAATGACAAAGAACTGTACGCTTTGAATCGCTCAATATCGAAGAAAAAAATAAACGATTGCAAATCAGAAAGTTCAAATGTGATTCGGCATGCTGGAACAGATGAATGTATAAGGAGTAATCTAAACAAAAAAAAAAAGCGCTCGTGATGTGATGCGGTTGTTGATTTTCCGGGTAAAGTAATTTTGATGTCCTTGTTTCATACAGGAGAAGGGTAGACAGGTAATCGAAAGCATCTTTAATTTTTATTTTGCCTTTCTGCGAAAAAAAAATAAAAAAAAAAGGGAAGCGTAATCAACCTACACCTAACATACGCTTTAATCTTGTGTCAGAGTTCTGTTTTTCGGAAATCGAGGGCCTTCAGAAGATCTAGACGTATCAACAAACTGCTACAGGTGAATATGACACGTGGCTTTTAACAGAAACTATTCAACGATCGAATCAATATGTTCACGTTATCGGCATCAATTCATTCCTGAAACATTTCAGGTTTTGAAACCGAAAATTGTACTAAAACTCTTTTGTTGTGACATCACGTGGACTCTTTGAACCTGCTTAAGCCCGAGCACGGGATGGTATAAATTTATAACCTTTTCAAATCGATTTGTCATTTAGATTTTCATGACTTTATTGTGTGTGTGTTGTTGTTTGGTGTTGGCGTGTTGCGCTTTTTCCATCTGGTCCATACAGTCTCCCCCAGTTTGGGTGTTGGGAGGCGCTTTAAAAATAAATAAAATAATATGTAAAAAAAAAATTTGGTCCGTAGTTTGTTCCGGTTGGTGTTGGCAGCTTTACAAATATGTGTCCATATGTTCTTCCGTTTGGTGTTTGGCGGCTTTAAATTGTCCTTAGTTCCGTGTTGTTGCCTTTACTTCAAATAATATAAAAAAGTATTCTCCATGAGTTTTCCTGTTGGTGTTGCGCGTTATAATAATAATATATTTGTCAGATTTCCCGTGCGGCCCTCCGTAAGTCGCGTCTGAAAACTACGGTGGATTCCAGTATCTGGACGGTATCCCGCAGCTAAAAATAAGCGATTAAGCGAAGCTCCCCCTTGTATGTATAAAAACAGACTGACAAAAAATACAGGGGCCTAGGGCCCAGAAGCCCCCAACGGCTTCTACACCTTGTTGTCTGTCTGGCGCTGATGCCAGACAGGCAATGGACAAAAGCAGCGAGCGGCTCTCCAAGACACACACAGGGGTGCGTTCCCCGGCGACGAACACCAAACTGACAACAACTTTCTGTTTTTATGATGCCCGACTTTTTCGCTTACTTACCCCCCTGAGGGGTAAAGAGAAGTGGTGTGTGTGTGTATTGTGTGTTGTGTGTGTGTTGCTGTGTGCGTGTGGGTGTGTGTGTGTAATGTGTGGGTGTGGTGTTGTGTGGGTAAGGTGTGGTGTGTGTGGTGTGTTGGTGTGGTGTGTGTGTGTGTGTGTGTGTGCCTGTGTTTGTAGTCCTGTGTGTATGATGTGTGTAGTGGGCGTGCGTGCGTGTGTGCGTGCGTTGTGAGTGCGTGCTGCTTGTGGTGTGTGTGTTTGTTGTGTGTGTGTGTGTTGCGTGTGTGTGTTGTGTGTGGTGTGTAAGTGTGTTGTGTGTGTGGTGTGGTGTGTTGTGTGAAAAGAGAAAAGAAGAGAGAACAAAGAGAGCGAGCGTATAATTGTATGTTGGAAGGAGGGGGTGGCCGGGCAATTTCACTACTAACTGTTAATACGAGTAATATGATTGTATTTAATTGTGCAAACCTTATGTTAAACGACCTCTGTGTTTGGTGTGGTGTGCGTGTCGTTTGTGTTGTGTGTGTGTTTGTGTGTGTGTGTGTGTGTGGTGGTGGTGTGTGTGTGCGTATGGCGCTCGCGTGCGGTGTTTGGTGTGTGTGTGTGTTTTGTTGTGTGTGTGTGTGTGTGTGTGTGTCCCCACACCCCTTCCCGTCCACTACATCTGCGTCTGTCTGTCTGTCTGTCTGCCTGTTCTGTCTGTCTGTCCCTCTCTCTCTCGTCATCTCTCTCTCCCCCGTCTCTCTCATTCTCTCTCTCCTCCTCCTCTAACCCTCTTCTCTCCCTCTCCCTCTCTTTCCGCCTCTTCCCCTCTTCCTATCTCTCATCTCTCATCTCTCTCTCCCCCCTCCCATCTCTCTCTCTCTCTGTGGTGTGTGGGTGGGTGAGTAGTGGGTTGCTGCGCTCGTGTGTGCGGTGTGTTGAGAGAGACGAGAGAGGCAATAGACAGACAGCGAACAGACAACATACAAGAGAGAGAAGAGAAGAGAGAGAGAATAGGTGTTTGTGTGTGTGTGTTGTGTGTGTGTGTGTTGTGGGTGTGGTGTGTTGTGTGTTGAGGGAGTCTGTGTACGGGTCTGATATCTAGTTTGTGTTTTGGGTATGAACCTGAAAGACGGTTTCTTCTTGTCTAGAGAGAACCACTGGTAAAAAAAGTAAAAAGAGCAAGGCACGTTTCCATGTCCCGCCATTCTTGGATCTCTTTCATCTGCACTCCTCTGAGTGGTGCGTTATCAGATTCCCATAATACTTTTGCTTGTTCTGCTCCCCTCCGATTTACATTACCAAA